>JAQIXJ010004925.1:0-10067 GCA_034700185.1 Phthiracarus laevigatus | reverse complement strand
AACCAACTCGACCCAACTCGACCCAACTCGACCCAACTCGACCCAACTCGACCCAACTCGACCCAACTCGACACAACTCGACCCAACTTGAACATGACCCATCTCGAATCCAGCACAACTCGAACATACATTTATTTTAAACTTAAACAGAATTATAACAAACACACCTATGTAGTTGATAGATCATAAAAATAGTTACTGGACTTACTACATAGATGTAGTGGGTTCGAATCCATGTGTTCAATGTACATAAAACATGTTTATCTGTAGACGAATATGTCCTGTTCCCCAGACAAATGTTGCAGCCGATACTTTAATCTAGCGCGCAGATGGCAAAGTTCCAGTGACTCTTTGGAGTTCCATACACCTAGGTGTATCTGCCGTTAAAATGATTAACAATACCGTGCTGTATACTAAGATCTGCTTTGCAGTTGCTGGGATGCGGTTGATAACTAACATTTCTAAGTAAATGAACTCACTAACCTAACCCGACTGTTCCCGAACCCTACCCAACTGATCCCGAAGTCCACACGACTGATAGCGATCCCTCCCGATTCATACCGAACACCACATGACTGATCCCGAACTCCACCCGATAACAATAAATATATACAATAAACTTACAACACATTGTACCCAAATGCGGTAAACTTACATCGAGCTGTCCATTACGGTGAAGTCTCCATTACGGTGAAGTGTCCAATACGGTGAAGTGTCCATTACGGTGAAGTGTCCTTTACGGCAAATTGTCCAATACGTTGAAGTGTCCAATACGGTGAAGTGTCCATTACTGTGAAGTGTGCATCTAATTATATTGTTTATTAACATTTTTGTAATTTTAATTTAAAACACATATAACTTTTAATCATTATCGTTTCGCTAGAAATTTTTATGTACATTTAAACATTGTTATAAATATATCTTAATTAAGTTTTCAGTATATTTTTATTCTATACGAATTTAGATATCGACTAGATAACATCAAAACTTTTCCTATAGACACAATTAGGAGCGTATCAAAAAGTGTTTTAGTAAAACTCATGACACATAAACAGACACTTAATTTAAACAATATTAGCCATTTGTGACCCGATTTTTATCAGATTTGATAAAGTTTGCACAATTTTTGGTTATTATTTGTCGTATAAAAACCCTGTTTTGCCCCTAATAAAGCCAATTTTTACCTGAATTTGACCATTTCTGGTTCAATTTTTGTGACTTTTATGCATTTTTCCTCATTTAAAGACATTTTCCTTTCAAAAAAGTCTATAGATAGAAACACAAAAGCAAACATAATAATCCTAAATTTAATAGCTGTATTTTACAAAGTAAGCTAAAAATTCTCAGGAAACAATTTTATATAATATCATTGCGATCCCAAAACTGAACTTTATCTAATTCAGTACAGTTCATAAATGCAAAAAAATAATTTTGCAGTTAAAAACTAGAACGAATGTTATAAATTGAGCAGTTTGTTAATTAAAATAAATAAAATTTTCAAAAGTAAAAAATTACCAATTAAGTGAATAAAAAATGAAAAAGTGTTAAGAACTGTAAATTTAATAATTTGAAAAATTTAAACTTCATAAGTAAGCTATTTTCTTTAATAAATAGGTTAAAGTAATGATGTACTATGGATATTAATTAAAAATAATAGTTGTTAAATTATGAATTTTTTCTGAAAGATTGAGAATCTGTGAATATTTATAAATGTAAATTTATTTTTAAATTTTATTGCTTGTTAAATAAAAATAATGTTCATTTTTGTTTTTTATTCAACTAATTAAGTTTATGATTTTAGCAAATCATTTTTAAAGTATTAATGTAATTAAATGTTATTACGTTACTCGGAAATTTTTTTAAAAACTCTATGAGTTTAATAAAATACATGTTTTTTAAACTAAAAATCATTAAAAGTTGAAAATTTGATTTTTTTTGCATTAAAGAAAAAATCTAACAAAAAAATAAAAGACAAGGGAATTTAACAATATAACAAATTGAAAATTTAGTAAAGAAAACAATCATCAAAACCAAAAGTTAAAGAAAAGCAAATATTACCCTTGAAATTAAAACGATACAATTCAAATTCAAATTTAATTAGTATTTTCTAAAGAAGTTTAGAAAATACTAATTAAGAAGTGTATTTAATTTTAAAAATAATTTATGTAAAGTTGAAGTTAATATCTAAATAAATTTTCTTTAAAATATTTATCACTCACATGAAATTTCAACTAACTTTTTAATACTTAAATACATCATGATGTTTTTAAAAATTATAAATTAGTTATTAAAATTATTTATTATAATGAAAAAGCATCAAATATTATAAAAGTTTTTTTCACAATTTAGACATAATACTTCTCAAAGATAAAAAAGTTCATAATCCATATATGATATTGAAGTGAATACTATTATACACATTTACGCAATTTATTATCATAGGTTTATTTATTAAAAATTGTTTAACTGATTGTTTTATTTTTTAAATTTCGATCAAAACAATCAAATTTTTTATTTATTTCTTTCTATAAAATGTCTTGAATACCATTTGTGTTCAATTTATTAATTTTCAGGTATCAACAAATAAAATTAAGTTAATTAATGATTAAAATCTGGTTATCAAATTATTAAACATATTTGACCATCAACATCGAGACAGACGAGTTTCCTTTATACTATACCAAAATTCTGTTGTCATAAATCTATTTCGATTTTAAATTCGCCGAAAAGTGCATTAAATCTCACAACAAGCATTACTGACTGTGACTAAAATATTATATTTGACGAAAGTTAATTTCATGATTTCACATTTTGTTTCTTTAAAATATTATTTTTTAAAACATTAAAAATGTAAGCTATCTAAGTATGTGTCGATCTTTATTTTAAACGAAATTCTCATTTTCAGGCATTTTAATTGTATCACATCTTATTTTCCATTCGGCTTCATAATCCAAAACTGGATCAAAATTATTGTCATTTATGTTTTCGGCCATCTATAATTTTCCTATACTTGTCCACCGCCTTATCACCTCTCGTATTCACTAACCACGTCAATTTATACCACTGATACCGCAACAATAATTATTATACAACTAACACCACCGTTGCTACGCCACACAACCGGGCAACGCTTGCCCCCTAATGATACCGTCACGTCCCGATCAGTATTACCAATATGTATTCCACCACATCCGACAATTAACCTTCTTGTCCAATAAATATCGAAACGACATCCGACTAACTTAGCCACACAACAATTCTTTCCACGCCAAAGATTTTATTTTAAATTGGTCGCCACCAGTACTCCCCCCGACGCATAAAAAATCCACCCGCCAAAACAGCACACCTTCTACTTGACCTCTACTACTACAGTACCACTAATACTACTTAATTCAGTTCCATCGCGGACGCCATTTTGTAGACACGAAATCAAATTTAATTTCCACATATTTTAATTCATTATTCAAAATCAACTGCAAACTTCTCAATTTATAACACGAGTGTAACCATCATTTAAGTTTCATCTCCCCAAACAACATAGTGTTTAAGTGCACACTCCCAAGCACATACATTTACAATAATAAATAAAATCGCCATTACCACTTTGCTTGATTAATCAAAAAAATTTTAAACGCCAATAACTTCCTTTTAAACATTAATTCCATAAATCGCCAATATTTCAATCAAATTATTTTCGACCATGGCCGGGACCACATCGGCTAGCTCCCCGAATGAGCTAGCTGCCATGGTGATCCCAGCTATCCTGTCGCGGACGCCTTTTGAAGTCATCGGAGTTTTAGAATAAATTTAATTATTTATAAAAGACATTTATTTAACATTTAAAGTTACACACACAACATATAAGACGTGTAGCTACTTCTCGACAAAGACTGAATCACATAGGCATAGCAACTCATATAAAAACCCTTAAATTATTATTACACAATATAAGTTATTCATAACAAATCATTATTTATAATTTCATTTCCTTTAAATACATGACTACAATATTGCACATTTTGGCTAGTTTTTTAGTATATTTTTAATATTATTTTTAATTGAATAATCGATTACTCTTGTTATACTATTTGCATATCAGCTTTGGTATTTCATTATCATCACCTGTCTTTGAAAAAAGCTACAAAAACATGTTTTAAATTTTTACGTTATTCTTGATAAGCTGGTTATTATTTATCTATTGTTCACTTAGCTATACTTTTTTGTGATGTAAACATGCAACATCTCACTAAAAATTTGTAAATTAATCTTATACGATATAATCTTTCCTGCTTATTAGATGGCTTTTATTCAGTAAGAAACACCTAGTTTATACCTTATTGATGTGTTAAAACTAAGATAAGATTATTAAACTTAAATCAATAAATTTTAATTAAAAATTATCTGAAATTTATGCATAATATGGCACATTTAGGGCCAATTTTTAGACAAATATATGGATTTTACTGTTCTGTCTTTCCGTCCGCACTCTTAATCTAATTAAGGGATCTTAATCTTTACTTTAAAATAATGATTGAGCGATTTTCTTATTCTAATTAAGGGATTTTCCAAAAAATTAAATTAATTAAAGGATTTTAAGCGATTTCTTATTCAAATTAAAGGATTTAAATCTTTACTTTAATAAAGGGATTTTACCATTTTCTTAGTCTAACTAATGGATTTTTCCTATTCCTTATTCTAATTAAAGGATTTTAAACTATATTTTAATAGAATTAAGGGATTTCCATTATAATATGGCTTAAAAACGGTCAAAAAAGGCCACAAAAATGGCTAAAAATTGTGAAAATATTAAAAAGATTGGGAACGGGATTTCCCGTTTTTATTTGAAAAAAGTCTTAAAAATGTCATAAACAGACAAAATTGGTTAACATTTAAACGGGATATTCCGTTTTTATAGCAACAATTTGGACAATAGTAATAAAAATTGGATAAAAATAGATAAATAAAAATCGGGATAATCCCTTTTTCATTGTAATAAAAGACTATAATGTTGAAAATAGAATTAATTATTGGCTAATTTTATGTAAAAATCTGAAATTATAAGTAAAAATTCAATTTTATGAAAAATAGTATAAACTAGTGGGTGCGAGCGACATATGCATACTGAACAAAACTTTACAAAGTCATATATTATGACCGTGTCGATCTTGTTTGCTAATTTGAAACTGAATTTCAAGTTCATAACACAACTTAGCGGCAAAAGCCAAATATCTTTAATCTTAATTATTATTTGATACAAATAAGCCCATTTTGACAATTTTATGCACATTATGGCACAATTTTTCTATATTTTTAACAAAGTTTTTAAATGAGCAATGTTTTTTTCATTTTGACACTATTTTAACTTTTTAATAACATTAGAAACTTGTTAAATCTTATTATTAACATTAGAAATTGGGAAGAACCCTTTAATGGAGTAAAGATCAAAACAAACATTTAACACAATAATACTAAAGCATCTCTTAATAAGCATAATAAATTGTTATAATTCATTAAAATTTGGTAAACTCCTTTTATTAAAGTGGTAAACATATTACTATGATTAACATTAGAATCGGAAGTTACAGATTTTGCTGTAGTTTTATTAACTATAATCCAGCTACATGTTCTCGTTACTTTGATAAAGGTACTCTCGAATTGTTTCGTGTTCTTCAGCATCAATTTGGTCCTATTAAGATTATTTATTTAACTTATTCACACAATCTTGTAGAGATTCAACATCGAGACAGCACTAGTGTTCATTTACAAGCATGGTTGCTTTGATATCTTAATTATTTTAAGAATGATAAAACATCGACAGATAAATTCTTCCAATTTGTTGATGGTTGCATAGCGACAGACAGCGGAGCTATTGATGAAATTATAATTGGTTTTCTTATAACACTACATTCGTTTTTAAGCTGTTACAAAGCTTTCAAGACACGTGTTGGTTTTCAATCGTTCAGTAGCCTTGACCATGAACGTTTACAATTTAACCGCTCAAAGATTAAAAACTTTCTCACGAGAACTCTGAAAGTTCAAAGATCTGACGAAAGCTTTTAATTTGAACTATATAGATAAAACAAAGCTTGTTTTAAGTTATGACCATTTTCTGAACTAAATTTCTTTTAGATTAAAATTTCAAAATTTGGTGCAATAAATATCTTAAACGATCAAAACTGCATAATACAAAAGCATTTCTGAAACGCAAAGTAAAAGATGTTCTAGTTAATGGTATCAATCAAGAAATTTTACAGTTTTTATTTATTACCAATAACGATTTATTTCACAGTTATTAATGACACTTAACACTGACTTGATCTTGACAAGTCCATTGAGAGTACTTATTATTTGTTTACTTTTCTGAAAATTCATCCTCATTCAAAAATCTCACACCGAAAAAATTAAATGATTTACGAATTTAATAAATTCCCGCTTTTAATTTTTCAACAGCTTCACTTAATGTTTGGAAATTCCGCTATAATGAATTATAAGGTAGATCAATATGTATTAAAACATCTAATTGGACAAAACAAGAATGAACATTAGTAATGCTCTCAGTTTGACATAATATCATACATTATTGATTTCTATTTTTAGTCAAACAAGTTTTAATCATTATTGCTTCGATTAAAAATTATATGTGCATTAAAACAACGTTATAAGTAGTACTTCAGTGATTGTTAAGGATATTATTATTATTCATTCTAAGTTTAGCTGTCGTCGAGTTAAACTCCAAATTGTGTTATAGGTACAATCAAGCTCGTGTCATTATGTGTTTTAGTATAATTAGTAAGACGCGTAACAACAAAATATACTTGTTTTTCCCGATATTAATCATTTTGAACCGACTTTGTGTTAGACTTGATCAATAAAGCCCCATTTTTGTTAATTTAAACTTAATTAAGCCCTGTTTTGAAGTTATTAAAGCAAGACTTGTTTTCAGTCCTTTTTTACCTTTAAAGTTTAATCATTATTTTTCACCTATTTAAGACACTTTTGACACGTTTTGACTCAGTTTTTGCTTATTAAAGACCTAGTTTTGTTCAATTTTGTCTGATTTTTGTGATCTTAAAAAGTTTAAATAGTTACACTTACATAAAGACATTTCAAATCCAATAACTGCCTTTTTTAATGGGATCTAAAAAACTGAATATTTATGTTAGCACAATGTAGGCACCATATTACCTAAATTAATCGTTTAACTCGCAAATCTTTCAAGCGGTGTTTCAAAAATACTTAATGATTCTTAAGTATACATCGCATAACTAACAAATACTGCTTATGATCAAGTTCATGTGGGTTTCATCGGGAAATTCATACAAATTAATACTTAACTTTCTAAAATCGATAATAATTAAGTGAGATAATTAAGAATTTCTTTTTATGTACGAAAAATTTGTTAATGAAAATCTACAAATAACTTAATTTATATGAAACCGTTCGCAAGAAAACTAATGTTGGTGTTTTTGAGATCCAAAAAAACTTTCTTAAAATAGTTAAATGTTAGTAATGATTTATCATGCTAGAAATTTGAAACATTTCCAATTTGATGAATCATAGTATTACATATATGGTAGAAAAACGATACTATAACAAACAGAGTACATGAGAACTGCGGCGATGTTAAAACTACTAGTATATAGGAATAAGTGAATGGATGTTTAAGAATAAGTTTGTAAAAAGAAGGAGAATAAGTAACTAAAACTTCGTTAGTAAATTGCCATCGAGTGCTATAAATAATATAATCTACTTCATTTTCCGTTTAACCTTCATTGTGTTCTCTATTTGAAATCTTACAGCATCGTAAATGCGGAAAAACAGAAGGACGAACGGTAAGACTGAATACCCAAATCCATACAACTGAATTTTGAAAAGTAAGGAAAAATATATTTAGTTAAAACATTTTATTAACTTTCAGAAATAAATTAAAAAGAACTGTGAAGGATATTTTTAGGTGTGATCATAATAATCAGATTAAAATACAATTAATACATTAGTACAAAACATTAAACGTAAACCAGACTGGTAGAAAGACAGCAGTAAAATCTTATGGAAAAAGCGTGGTCTTAACAAACCAAGAAATTAGCGTACATGTTTTGTTTCGCTTAAACAAATAAAGGTCGACCACTTAAACAAATAAAGGTCTACCAAAAATCAACTCAACTTATGATGCAAAAACTACAGTTCTGCACTTGAAGATTTTCAAACTACAAACTTATTTGTTTGAACAGTTTGAAGAGGCTAGTCTGTGCGCTGTTTAAGCAAAACTTGTCAACATACTGCTTCGCCAAATTTAACTACCAGGCGTATCAGAGGCTAATAATGATTAAGGTTAAATTGAATATTATTTTGTATTAAAAGTTTTTAAAATTTTAATTAAATTAAACTTATTTTTTATGTTTTGTCTATTTATTTGAGGAAAAATGAACAAATACATTAATATATTAATCACTGTTGTACTACAATTCAACAGAAGTATAGAAGTTAGAAGTATAGGTTTAATATAAATGTGTTTTATTTTTTTCTATTTATACTATTCTTGAACTCTCATTTAGAATTTCAATAATAGTATTTTTATTTAAAGCTTTAATGTAAGTAATAGGCAAACAACAATCGTACATGTTAACAGCTCTGACAATTTTTTCATAAGTGTGAATAAATTGCCAAAATGCTTTTGCTACCTTAGTAATTTTGCCATAGTTTCTCAAAGTAAAATTTTTTGAGAAACTTATTTCCATAATTACAAGGTTAAATTTAGTTATATTCATTTTGTAACACAATATCGTTTTTAATCTACAAGACTCAGCAATACGTACGTTTATTGTTTAATCAAATTGTGGACGATGAATTAACAGATAATAGGTTATATTTATGGTATGAGGTTTAGTATAAACATTGCTATTTTTTGTTATTTGTTAATTTTTACAAGTCATTTCTTCCAAGTAAACCACCAATTCATAACGATCTAACCAATTTTTAACAGTATATTTAGTTATATTATCAATAAATGCAATTGATTTTAAATCTGTAAATGATATTAATCGCATCAAGCATAAAACAAAGTCATATGTAGAAAACACTTTTTTTGCTGATTCTTCGATGGTTAACCCTTTATTTTCTGATGCATCCATAATAACAAGTAAAACAAAAAACAATCAGGACAAACATTCATCAAATAAATAACGCTATGGATTTTCCTAAAAATTTGTTTACTATTAATCAAATCCTAGGACCACATCTGTTTTCATTTTTAATTAATGATTTGTTTAAAATTGTATTCAATGGGATTCTCATTTTGTTTGCTGAATATATGACTTTAGTAATTAAAATATAATCATATGAAGAACTTCATAAAAAAGACACAGAAGATATTTACAAAATAAAAACATATGTTAATGAAAACAAAATGATTTTAAATGTCGACAAATCTAACTTTCTTCTAATGGGTGGAAATAATAACTCAATTGAATTCAATTTATTAATGAATGGTCATGAACTCATAAGAGTTACTGAAAGTAAAATGTTAGAAATAATTATTGACCAAAATCTACATTTTAAAACACATGTCACAAATATATGCAGCAATATATCAAAAAAGTTTAGGCTTTTAAGTAAGCTAAGACATTTTGTAAACTTACCTGCTTTAAAATTTTTTATCTGACTTTTTAGACAGATATATGGATTTGACTATGTCCGTCTGTCCGTCTGTCTGTCCTTCCGTCCGTCCGCACTCTTATTCTAATTAAGGGATTTTAATCTTTACTTTAATAAAGGGATTTTAACATTTTCTTATTTTAATTAAGGGATTTTACCAATTTCTTATTCTTTTAAAGGGATTTTAAGCTAAATCTTATTCTAATTAAGGGATTTTAAGCGATTTCTTATTCAAATAAAGGGATTTCCATGTTAATATGGCCAAAAAATTGGCAAAATAGGCATAAAAATGTTCAAAAAAGGCCACAAAATGGGCAAATAATAGATAAAAATTGGAAAAATAAGGCTAAAATTGGGAACGGGATCTCCCGTTTTTATATGAAAACAGTCTTAAAAATGTCAAAAATAGACAA
>JAQIXJ010004924.1:0-10068 GCA_034700185.1 Phthiracarus laevigatus | reverse complement strand
TATCATGGGGTTTGGAGGTGGCAGGCCATACATTAATCAGGAGGGGTCATTAATTATTTTAAGATGCCATTCGACACATATATTTCTCAACTAAGCTCAAAAAACGGTGTTAAATGATGGGCCACTCGAGGGGGTGGGCAACCCCTCATGGAATTCTATATATACACAATTTATATAAATACTAATAAGCCGTGCGAAACATGGGCTAAAACCTAGTGATTAAATATGAGGCAAAATTGGTCAAAACTGAAACAAAATCGGGTTTCAAATGGTTAATTTTGGGTAAAATATGTGTAAAACTTGGTGTCACGCGTCTTACTAATTAAACTAAAACACGCGCCTAATTGTGACTATAAGCACAGTTTTGATGTTAACTCTTCGATAGCTGAACTAAAATCAATCTATCGGGCCATTGTCGGGCTCGGGCCTGAAATTTCCATCGTTTAAACAGTCTAATGCAGATATTTTTAATTCACTTAACTAATGCACTTATCTAATATCTAAAAAATACTAAATCAAAGTGAGCACTTTATAATGTTCATTCTAGTTTACTAATTAAATCCCAGATTTAGAGAAAATCTCTTCAGTGGACCACAAGTAGCAGGAATAGTAAAGAAATCGAAAGCCATTATTGACAAAAGTGAATAATTTTACTTTTTTAAACACAAAATTTTATAAAATTTGATTGTATAATTGATTTCGTGTTGACCAGTTAAGTCAAAAGTTCATCGTTTATAAATGTTTATCTCTATATAATACAGGGTGTCCCAGTGGGTAACTTCCCCCGGATTTCTCAAAAAATTAACCCCCCTACCTTAAAAAATGAAAAATTATATCTCTATGGGGAAAATTTTTAGCTCACTTTCTTGAAAAGAGAGCGAGCTTATGGATTTGACCAAGTCTCTCCGTCCGTCTGTGACGTGTCCGCATTGGCTCGACCACTAAACTTAGCACGTATTTTATATCAGTTATTTTTGAAACTTTAGAAAAACGTTGACTAAAAATTTGTTAAAATAAATGTTAGCTAAGATCAAACTGTATAAGAAAGTGAGCTCTCTATGAATGTCGTTCTTGTTTTTACTGTTTTTTTGTCCGATTGCAGTAAAATTGTCGCTTAAATCCGAGTAGTTTGACCCCCTCCCCCTAAAATTTTGAAAAGTCGGAAAGTAACCACCCTCAGACCGACACATTCTGGGACACTCTGATATAATATAATACATTTTTGTTGTTTTATTATGGAATAAAATTAAACTGCTGTCTAAATTAATTCTTTCAATGAAAATAATTTTTAAAAAAAGAATACTTTCTTCAGGTTTGTTCGGAAATTTTTATTTGAAACATAACATTAAAACAAATAATACGATTACAAATAGAATAATTTGTGTTGTTTTATCAAAATACTATGAAAAGGAGACAGAGATGCTGCTGCAGCTGCAGACTCCTCAACACAAATCACTAAAATTGACAATTTAATGTAATACTATAATTATAATTGAAACCCAAGTTTGTTAAAATTGCAATGTTTAAAATAACAATTTACTGGTTTAAGTTAATTTGTTAATAGGAATTCTACACAATGCTTGCTATGCCTATATATATCACTATAATTTAAAGTTAGAAAGATTTATCAGACATTTTTAAAAAGTACTGATACTGCCACCAATTTGTTTAATAAGTTTTCTTTCTTATGAATAATAATTTGTCAGTTCCAAACTTAATTTGCAAATTAAGCCAATAGTTTTGATTGACTTACGACTAGAGATGTAAATTTAGGCTGAGCCTAAGCTTACATGGTAGGCTCTAGGCTGACAATTTATAATATTTGATAGGCTGTAGGCTTAGGCTCTAAAATATTCTACAGGCTTAGGCTTAGGCCAGCCTATTTTTTCGTAACCTTAGGTTTAGGCTGTAGGCTGGATATAAAAAATAATTTTTAAATGAATATATCAAAAAGATGTGCAATACATAAAACATGCAATTATTATGCTTTGCTCTATTAGATAATTTTTTTCATTAAACCTTTTTGCAGTTTAATAAGAGTTACGTCAGTAAATAAGAGCCTAGAGGTTAGTCCCCTATTTTTGTTATAGGCTGTAGGCATAGGCTCCATTGAACTTTGTAGGCTTAGGCTACGGCTAAGGCCTATAGCCTAAGAAAAAACATAGGTTTACGCTGTAGGCTTAGTCTAAGGCCGCCTAAAACTTACATCTCTACTTTCGACCAATCATTATTCAAGTCAATACGTTTAAATTTTTAAGTTAATATGCTTTCATCCGAAAGAATTTGTTAATATAAAGTTTTTAATTTCAATTTATAAAACTTTTCTAAAAATAATATTAAAGTTTTAAGCCCACATAAAATCACATTTAATATTGAGATTTGAATAATGATTGACTTTGGTCAATTGAAACTATTGGCGTAATTTGCATACTAAGTTTGGAACTGACAAAATATAATTCACAAGTAAGAAAGCTTATTAAATTTAAAATTACTCTTAAATACTTTCCAGATTTGCAAACGTTCGATACTGAATCGAATTATATAAGTTTTAAAATTATATGTTGCGACCACATTTCAAATTAAAACTAATTCTTTCCTAATTCTTCGAATTTTGAATTTCCATACGCATTGCTAAAAATGTACGAATAATGAGAGATTTTATCTGAAGATGGAACTGTTGTCTGCAGCAATATCAGGTTTAACAGTAACTTAATATTTAGCATAAGGCGTGACGAAGTTCGCAGGCATAAGGGTTCGCAGTTGAACAGAGTTTGGGATGCATTAGAAAGAAGCAAATCTTACTGTTGAGAGTTAGACTGTTTCTAGAGTTGAATAAAGTTGTAATAATGAATTATGTAAAAGTGATATTAATTTTATCATTATTATTTGGTTTATTATCATTAGTTTTTGAATGTGGCGAATGCGTTCGATGCGAATTGTCTCGAACTAAATGCGCGTATAGGTCTGTATTCTGTTACTGTTTAATCGATGCGCTATAAACTATAGGATATAATGATATAAGATTAAGATTTGCTTTTATGCCGAGTTATGAGTAAATGATAATTTCAATTACACAATATATTTGATTAGAATGGGATGCGGTTTCAGTCTACACAGCTATATGGTTGATTGCGCTGATTTAATATCCGGTCGAATTAATACGTGCGAAACGCGATGTCAAAGAGCATTAATCGCGTTAACCAGTACCGAAGAGGGACAACAATTAGTTGATTGTGACTGTGAGGGTTCGAAGTTTTGTGAACTTAATAAGGAAAGAATTCAAGTTTGTCGTAACGCTGTTACGCAAGCGAATGCTGAGGGCTCTATAGTGTCGTGTTCCACAGCCACTTGGATATGCTTAGCTGATCCGATTTGTAGCACCGCTTTAGACTTTTATCATCGCTTCTGTCGCGGATTATTCCACGGTCGAAGGTGTACGCCGAGGTGTAATAATAGCTTATCGATTCTAAACAGGCAGGAAAAGGCTGTTAAATTGCGGTCTTGTTATTGCGAGGGCACTGAAAACTTTCCGTGTCAGCGGATTAAGGATAACACCGAAAAACTTTGCTTTGGAAAAGAAATTGATTTCTCTGAGTTCGACGACAATGAAATAGATATCATGAGACATAGATCGATGTCTTGCTCGTCCATTCTATTTTTGAACAGTTTACTTAAAGTTTTAATCATATGGAAATTAGTATTCATATTCATCAAATTTCCAGATGGATGATCCAATTAGTTGTCCAGCTATTGGTAAGTTATTATTAACTATAATATTATGAAGTTATTATAGTATTCGAAAACATAAACAAGTTTTAGGAACCGTTTTGAATTCAAGCGTATCATTAATTTTAATTATTTGAATGTTGTCATGAAATTAGGCATTAGTTTATAGCGAAACGATATTGATTTCAACAAATTTTGTTTTACACTGAATCTGATATAATTTACGAGTTAATTTATTTTTACTCAATTCCGAGAACTTAAATGGTTGAATAGTTCGCCAAAACGTTTTTCAACTCAAATATTCATTGAAAACAGGTCCCGAAGCAGAGTTGGCGCCAAAGTCCACCCAAACTATGTTATCAATCTTTGTGCTGACAGTTTCTGCTCTGTTTAAGAATGCTTTCCGACGATATCTTAATTTCACGCCTCTTAGGTTTTAACGTTATGTTGTGTTACAGACTAACTTAATCGTAAGTCTATATATACCAAAAGAAATGCGATTTTCGGCGTTCCGTCCTATATTACCATAATTAACGCAGTTTTTTATTTTGACCCTAAATTACTATAATTTCAATATTTTACCATCAATTTTGATTCGAAATATAAAATTTGATGTATTAACAAAAGAAATACGTTATTACATAACATTAGTGTAGTTTTATACATTTTTGAATATTTTGCCCAAAATTACTTTACGTTTAAAAATTTTAAGTGTAATTTTAAAATACTGTAGATTTAAACTTTTGAAATCAAAGTTAAAACTAAATATTTTAATCATTTTAATTGTAAAACATGTGTAACTTTAAATTTATAAAACAATTGACCATATTATTCAAATTTTAACTAATTAATTGATTATTCTTATAAAATTTATTTTAATCGCATTCAATTTTAGTGCGTTAAATCAACAACTCATTAGAATTATAGCTAAAATTAACCAAATGGTGTCTTTAAAAGATTTACTGTTATTTTGACTCAATTTCCTTTAGGAATGGAATAGTATGAGTATTTTTCTACAGTATTTCTGATTTAAAAATAGATAAATTCGGGTAAAGGTACTTTTTATGTTTAGATTATTTTGAACACGAATACGAATAACTAATCCTATATATCACTTTCGTGCAGCCAATATAGTATCACTGAATTAAAAAAAACTTTTCTAGTTTTCTATGCGATTAAACATTCTAAAAATGCTAGACAAATGCGAGTACTTTTAAATAAATTCAATTTTTCAAAAATATATTAATTACCATATAATAGCATTTAGATAATAGAAAATTTGATAAATGCAATGGAATATTTTATTAATATAAAAAGTTGAAGTTGAAAAACCCGATGGATATATTTTGGTTTAGTATTTGGACCTAAAACTGGTAACATTAGTTATAGAGACGTTTCATCTTATTTGAAGCCAAACTTTATGTTATAATAATTATTATTTATAATAATACATTATTTCTTCTTCTTTATTCTTTATCCTTATTTGTAAGAGAGGTGTTGAGATACTTGTAGCTAACTTATGGGGAGCAGCGATAGTGAACTACGATTTCTTCATAACTAAAACTTGTTTTTCTCATCGGTGCTGTAAATCTAGTGCTCAGTGAACAGAGAACGTATAGCGTAGTTCATTGCCTTAAGGCAATTTGTAATGAATGTTCTGACTCGTGAGTCGAAGCCGTAAGAAAACCATTGAAAACTCGATTGAGACATCAGCGCTGCTGACAGTGAAATAACTCAGTGCACGCATTTCCCCCCAAAGCTATTATACTTTTATTGTACTTAAGCTCAATCTGACAAGTTTTATGCACAAAATCCAACTAATTTTCGAATAACTTTTTTTGCCTTTTCAACATCCGAGTCGCAAACAGTAAATTTACAGTTAAATGCTATAAAAAATTTTTCTATTTCAAATTTTATAACTTTATATATCATTTTTAAAGACCACAAGAATGCGTCGAAAAGTAAAGACACAAAAGCCATACGCGATAATATGGGGAATAACAGACAAATAAAAAAAAGGAAATTTATTTCATCTCCTGTTGCTTGTGATAACAATGGCAAAACGCATTGAACGCATTGGCTGTTTGCGAGCAGCTATTATACCATACATACACTGCTCAATTCAAATCATTATAAACGATATTCAACGAAATAACGTTCCACAAAACACCCAGAAAAATAATATACGAAGGAAACTTTGGCACTGAAAAAAAAACATAGTTTTACTTCAACTATGTCTTAAACAACAATAGGCAACGCTGTAATCGAAATTTAATGAGAAGAGAGATAATGACGCGAAAAAATTAAAGTTTAGTTTAAATCGGACGAAAGTAATAGTAGGGGTAATCTTTATAGCATGCCAGCCAAATTTAAGTGCAACTCGAAACTGGTTTATAAAATTCCCAAAAATTAATGGCAATAATAAAACATGTTTTAACTTTTATTTTATTCTATTTTGTAGATTGCGTACAATTTTGTATTTATTCAAATTAAAATTAATTAAAGTAAAATTATCTGATGGAATTTCTTTTTCGGTTTGCAATTTTTTATTTAATTATTTATTAGGATATTTTCTTACTAATTGAGAGCATTCTTCAAGCATAGACATCGCTGATAGGATATAAGAATGTGATTCGGATGTACATGTATATGTAACATACGCCATTATTAATAAAATTAGCTTCGGTGGATAGATTCACAATGAATGCCTTAATTTAAAAGTTATTTTAGCTATAAAGACGACCAGAATAGTGTTGAAGAAAGTGGTAGCAGTGCTCACCACCATATTAGCAGTGGATATGAACTCAAAGAAATGTAATTATTATAAATATCACTACAACCTACTCATATATATGTTTTATTTAGAAAAGGCTTAAAATTGTGTAAAAACTTTAATTTAATCATGGAAATAATAATAATGTTAATCATGTTTTTTGAGTTTTCCCTTGTTCTATGAGTTGCTCTATCGAGGAGGCAAGAGTTATTACGTAACATTTATGAGAGTATACGAGCTTAACGCAGTCGCGGAGCCAACAAAGTGGTGCGCTTACAGAGAAAATAACGCACCCAGTGGCGGAAAAACTCTTGCCTCCTCGATAACTGGTCACCATCCCTGAACACTAGAACATTCGAGAACATGAGTTAAAATTTATATTATGTGTAACTAAAACAAAAATAAGTAATAAATTATATTAACAACTAGGATAAATATATAGAAATGCCCAAAAAGTGTTTAAAACTTTTTGAATACAAAAAAGATAACGTTATTTATAGATTTATATAGAAATCCCGTGATCAAAAAGAATTTATTCCTGAATATTCTAGAATGCCCAAATCGAATTCAATCCAACGCGAACTCGACCCAGCTCGAACTCGACCCAACTTGAACTCGACCCAACTCGAACTATAATATTTTTTAACTTTTTTCTATTAAAATAATTAATATAAAATACGGGAACAATTTTAATAAAATTACTACCCCATACCCCCTACCCCCACAACATTCCCTCGTTAGTTAGAACCTGTTTTGGAGCGGAATATTCCATTTTTTTTGTTGTATCGCCCATTTAAAACACACTTTTATATTGACTCACGAGTCAGGGGTGTTGCCTAAGCCTAAGCCTATAGAATATTTTAGGGCCTACAGCCTACTAAATGTTATAACCTGTCAGCCTAGAGCCTACCAAGTAACCTTAGGCTCAGCCTAAATTAACATCTCTAGTCGTAAGATGTAAGTCAATCAAAACTATTGGCTTAATTTGCAAACTAAGTTTGGAACTGACAAATTATTATTCATAAGAAAGAAAACTTATTAAACAAATTGGTGGCAGTATCAGTACTTTTTAAAAATGTCTGATAAATCTTTCTAACTTTAAATTATTTGTAAATATATATATACGCATATCGAGCATTGTGTAGAATTCCTATTAACAAATTAACTTAAACCAGTAAATTGTTATTTTAAACATTGCAAATTTAACAAACTTGGGTTTCAATTATAATTATAGTACTACATAAAATTGTAAATTTTAGTGATTTGTGTTGAGGAGTCTGCAGCTGTAGCAGCATCGCTGTCTCCTGTTCATAGTATTTTGATAATACAACACAAATTATTCTATTTGTAATCGTATTATTTGTTTTAATTTTATGTTTCATATAAAAATTTCCGAACAAAACCTTAAGAAAACAAAGTATTCTCTTTTTAATAATTATTTTCCTTGAAAGAATTAATTTAGACAGCAGTTTAATTTTATTACATAATAAAACAACAAAAATGTATTATATTATATAGATACACATTTATAAACAATGGACTTTTTGACTTAACTGGTCAACACGAAATCAATTATACAATCAAATTTTATTAAATTTTGTATTTAAAAAATAAAATTATTCACTTTTGTCAATAATGGCTTTCGATTTCTTTACTATTAATGCTACTCAAGAGATTTTCTCTAAATCTGGGATTTAATTAGTAAACTAGAACGAACATTATAAAGTTCTCACTTTGATTTAGTATATTTTAGAGATTAGATAAGTGCATTAGTTAAGAGAATTATAAATATCTTCATTCCCTTTTAGGCAAAACAAATCTTATTATATTGTTGACTAACATTTTTGTAATTTTATTTTAAAAGCATCAACACCTTAAGTATTATTGTTTGGCTAAAAATTTTTAGTACTTTAAAATATTGTTATAAATAGTACTTCAATGAGTGTTAAGGATATTTTTATTCATTTTAGTTCAGCTATCGACGAGTGAACATCAAAACTGTGCTTATAGTCACAATTAGGCGCGTGTCAAAACGTGTTTTAGTTTAATTAGTAAGACGTGTAACACCAAAATTTACTCATATTTGCCCTGATATTAACCATTTTTGACATGATTTTGTGTCAGTTTTGACCATTTTTGCCACATTTTTAGTCATTTTTAGCTCAATTTGAGCCATATTTTGCTCCTATTAAAGCCTATTTTAACCCAATTTTGACCCAGGTTTGACCCAATTTTGTTCATTTTTGCATGATTTTTGTGATCTAAAAAAGTCTACACAAAGACAGAACGACAGACAGACATGTCAAATCCAATAGCTGACTTTGTCAAAGTGAGTTAAAAACAATAGATTGAGCAAAAGTTTATTAAAACAATTATTTTGTTGGATTCTTCAAAAAACTTCTTTCAATATTCAAAAAATTATTAAAGAATATTAAATGTTTTATTTAATTTACATTTGATTTTAGTTTGTTTTTAACTACTAAATTTGTGCTAAATTATTATTTAAACTTTTCTTAACCAGTTAAGTTTAAAAAGTTTTTAACAGGTCAAAGTTAAAGTTAAACAAGAACGACACATTCATAGGCCCACATTTCCATAGGTTTATGTATACAAATATAAAAATATATAAAGCCAAAATGGTAAAATTTCAAATCCATTTATTAATATAAGAATTATGTGAAACTCCTTAATTAATATAAGACTGCGAACATACGGAAGGACAGATAAACGGACTGACGGAAAGATATGGTCAAATCCGTAACGCTCGCCTTTGTCTTTTCAAAGTGAGCTAAAAATTTTAAAGTTAAGGTTAAAAGTTAGACAAAATTCTTAACTATTAACTTTAGTGCATCACTATTTATAATACGGTAACTATAATTGAGTCGCCAAATTCAAGAAAATCTATTTTCTTATTGGACTAAATTCAATAAAAATAATGATATTTGTGTATGAATGATATTAAAATTAGGAACTTGAGACTCATTTGTTATTCCAGAAAATCCTGAATTGATTTATATCGCCTGGAAATCGAATTATGGATATTGTCTATATGTTATTAATTTTTACTGTAATTTAGACGCAACTTTATAAATGAGTAAATAAATCGAAAATATCTACACTTTCACGACAATATATTTTAGGAAATATTAATAATTGTATTTTTAAAAACAACTTTTTCACCACATTTACTTAACATTTAATGTTGATTTCGCACATAAAAATATTTTAGAAACAAAATTTTTTGATTTTGTGCATAATTACAGAAATTTCAAAAAGAGCTATAAACTGAATTTTATTTTCCTCAATTGTGTTGAATTTCAAAATTTAGTCCTTATTACTTCATTTTTTGACTCTGATTTTGGTGCTGATTTTAGGGATTCAAATCAGTGTTGGACACGCTCGGCGCTCACGCTCGCGCTCGGCGAAAAAATGACGCTCAACGCTCACCCTCACGCTCGGTAAAATGCATACGCTCGACGCTCACTTTCATGGCACGCTCGAGCGCTGAGCGTCATCCGAGCGTCAATATTTGTGAAATTTAAAAAAAATGTAATTTTCATGAATACCTT
>JAQIXJ010004923.1:0-10069 GCA_034700185.1 Phthiracarus laevigatus | reverse complement strand
AACCCGACCCAACACGACCCAACCCGACCCAACACGACCCAACCCGACCCAACACGACCCAACCCGACCCAACACGATCCAACACGACCCAACACGACCCAACCCAATGTTAATCACCACCTTGAAACTTCCCCTTTTTAGATTACTTTTTGATTTGATTCCATTGATGTAGTTGTTCTCTCAAGAGAAGATTATATGATAGTAAATCAGTTTTAGTTACCTTTTTTTTCAGGAGGGGTCCCACCCCCTCGAGTGACCCTTCATTTTACACAGTTCTTCGAGCTGGTTTAAAGTATATTGGTATGGATAGGTATTTTGAATTTTTTTGCCCCTCCTTTTTTAGGGGGGGTCCCACCACCTCAAAACCCCAGACTTGCACTCCTCTCTTCGAGCTGAATCCAACGATATTGGGGTCAAGGGGGTGCAGCCACCAGGGGAGGCGTCTATAAAGTCTATCACAGACAGACAACTTTGAGATATGTATATATGATATAAGATATACAGAATTATTATTCAGATATACCTATTATACAGTATACTAATTTTTTAATAACTTAAGCATAAATAAGTTTTAATAAATTAAAGCTATTCTAATAACTATTTATAATTACAGTAATATAGAATAGACTATAATCATAATTATGTTTTTGTTTATGTAAAAACGGTTTCGTTTCTAACTACGGTATATTCAAAAAAAATTTTAATTAATAGTCTTACTAACAACTAAGCTTATCATTTTTGAGAATCCAATAGAACTGATGACACAAGTTTTGAAAACTTTAATGAAAATATTAAAAATAATTGAATCAATTTTGTATTGTTTAGAAATAATTATTAATTTCCATAATAAAAGATGTACATAGACATTACTGGAGTATAGATTAAACATTTAAATTGATATAATTTTCGAAACCCGACCCAAACCCGTCATGTAACCCGTATTATAACGAGGGCTGTGAAAAAACCGGTTTTAACAGAGAAAGTTTGATTTGTTTAATTTCAGTTAAAGTAGTTTTATGCATTGTTTAAGTACAAATAATGAATTTAAAAGACAAATTTTATAACCGATAAAACCGATTTTTAAAGTCAATGACCGAATTACCGAAAATGACCTTAACTAACTGATTTTCTTAAAACCTTTTAAATTTGCTTCTTTATTGTTTACATGGGTTTAACAATTTGACTTATTTATTTCTTTCAATAACAATTTAAAATTAACAAAAAAGCATTATACCGGTATAAACTGTAGAATTCATAAGAAAAAATCCAGATTTAGAATTATTTTCTTCATCTTTATTCAATCAAAAAGTTTTAACGCTCTGCGTTCCGTCATGCCTGTCGAAGTTAAGCTTCCATTTTCTGTCTGCAAACGGTTTTTGAGTAAAAATATACTTAGAGAAGCGTTTCGAACACATGGAAAAATTGAAATGTATAACATTAAAAAAAATAATTCATTTATATTAAATTTGATTGGACTGGAACTTTAACCGAAATTAGACCTAAATTCTAACCGATAACCGACCGAAATTTACCTTTTTCTGACCGAAATTTCACGTCACTAATTATAACATTTGGCATATTCACTGCAACTATTATCCAATTTAAGGGCAAAAACTCTTCACTAGATATATATATATTGTAATGTTAGGAAAAGATCCATATACCAGAGGTATATGTTTTTACCATCACTATTGTACGGAAGTAAATACTTCGACATACATTTAATCCAAACAAGTCAAAAGTACAAACATTTCAAATAACTTTATTCCCATAAAAAATAATGTTAAACTACGTTTATAATTTTAAGAAACAATAATGTCATAAAAACTTTAATCTTAAATTAAAAGAACGCATGTAAAATACTTTAAACGTTTTGAATAACTTTAAATAATTTGACTTCAAAGAATTTCCGTATTTGGTTATCATATTGCCGATAAAAAAGGTATATCTTCCATATCAGCCTTAATTTTTTTATTAAATTGTGAATTTTTACTAAAATAGAGAGCAATTTGCTATGCATAATAGTTTTATTAAAAAATAATTAGGCCAACAGGGAGAATCCAACGTTGCTCCAGAATTAAACGTTTTAATTAATAAAACTTTATTTCTCCTAAACGGATCACTAAAATTTATATAAAATAATGTTGCTTTAATAAAATGATTTTTGTATATTTTAGAAAAATATTTAGCTCATTATTTAAAACAAGCTTAAGGTTTTGACAATATCTGTCCGTCTGTGACAAAGTTTTAAATTAATAAATCAATTTAACTGATACTCTCAAGCACTGTCAACTAACACTGAAAAATAAACAAAAATTAATAGTTTCGTCGTGAGAGCATAATAACAAAAGTTCTTTTCGTATTTTATGATAGGATGCTCAAATGATACATAAATGAACAAAAGATCCAATTGTTCCATCCGTGGTACATTTGGAACTATCATTTGTAAGGTGTTGATTAGAATACAAAAATAACTTCTTATACGGGATCATACGTACGCTTCAGGAGTCACAGGCGTTCAAAATTTGGTTTACCACTATTGATAATCGGGAAGATAATTGTATATTAATTGTTAATCAGATTTTATTTATGCATGCTTTTAATGTTTAACATAAATTTACAAAATGCAGTGGTATTTTGTAAGAACAGGTTATCTTCTCTTAGTTCGCACATTTATATTATAATCGACTAGGAAAGAAGCCCACCTTCGGTGGGAGAATATTGTTACGTTTTTGTAAAAGGACTCCCCCGCCCGTCGAACTCCCCCCGCCCATGTCGGACTCCCCCCATGTCGGAACATTTTTTTGGACCCCTCCTGTATAAAGGGGTGCCCACCCCCTCGAGTGACCCCCTACTTGAACTCTTATTTTCGACCTGAATCCAATAATATAGGTGTTGTGGGGGTAGACGTTCGGGAGTGTCGATTATAGTGCTATTGAATCAGTTTTTCCACCCCCATTTTTTTAGGGGTCCTACCACCTTGAAACCTCAGGATGTGCACTCCTCTCTTCGAGCTGAACCCATTGATATAGGTGTCGAGGGGATGGTACCCCCAGAAGAGGCGCCTATAAAGGATATCACAGAAACACAAATAATGATTTTTATATTTATTAGATAGATAGGTTGGATTAAAAATGATTACAGACGTAGTATATAGTCTTGCAAATAATTGTAAAATTAAAAATGCTAGATATGAGAATTATAGCAACAAAACGAATAAACTTTAATGATAGCAGTGAAAAACAAACCTTAGCTTTTTATCCACAAATAGAAAAAAGTATTTGATTGGTTTAAAACCGAGCGAGAAAAGAAAAATCCGGTCTATTAGGAAAGAACTCAGGATAAAGCTCGGGCATTATATCGCGAACACTATCATAACAATTTTACTGCAAGTAATTAAAGGTTATTTCAGTTTTGCAACTCTATAACATCAGCAAGTTGAAACGGGTAATGGAGAAAAGATTAAAAATGAGAAGGGAATTCAATCATTAAATTTTCTAAAATTTGTCAATAATGATTGAAGAAAATTCAATAACAATTAATAATATCGGCGGTATGGATGAGGTTCCGTTATATTTTGATATTTGTTAACCATTCACGTGATCATTAATTGTACAGGCAATTATCACTTTCGTTTCACCGTTGTTCTGGTTTTTCTGGCGAATGGACGTAATTTGACTCCAATGGTTATTTTTAAAAATATTAAATACCCTCCAAAAATTTCTGTTAAAACAGACTGCATAATCCTTGCCTCCAAGTTTGGGTCTATGGACGCATTAATGATGGATTGCCGGTTAAAACGGCCGCGAATGACATCCCATTTGATTAAATTAAATAAATCACTTCTGGTATTTGATTCAACTGGAGGTCACATCGTAGATGACATTAAAAATCATTTAAAAAATTGCGGCACAAAAATATCGGTCATTCTGGGTGTTCTCCTTTATTACAACCATATTTTGCCATTCATCGCTCATTCAAAAGTAATGTAAGATCTCTACTTAGAATGGCTTTGCAAAGAAAAAATCGATTTGTCTGAGTTGATAAAAAGTAAAAAAAGGAAGAGAGCAGCGTATGATCAAGTTGTTGATTCGATTCAACAAGCTATGGATGGCATCACTAATTATCAATTACAAAATTATTGTAAACATGATGAGTATTTGGGAGAAGAGATAAATCCATCTAACCTTACAGACGATTCCGATCATAGCATTACTGAATAAAATGTCAAGTTTTACTGTTTAATGAGTTTATTTTTAAAGAGTGCGAGTAAAAACATTTTCGCTATACTCTATATGGCGTGTATGGCGCAGTAATACGTTAACAAAATTTATTTAATTGACACTTAGCTTCAAATCAAATTATTTATTAATAGAGAGTCAAAAAGATAGCATTTGCTACTTTTTTATTTCATTAATTATAAGCATATAATTATTATATGAGCACGATTTACATAGTTTGGAGTCGTTTTAGCTCCATTTATAAATGCTATTAATTGCTGTTTTAATGATAAATGCTATAAAAGCTATAAATGCTAATAAGTGCTATTTTCCTCGAAATCGAAATATTGTCATTTAAATCTAATTAGTTTTTGTACCCATCGTCCAAAATTTTTTTCCAATGCTACCAAAAAATACTAATAACTTACTTTACAAAAAACTTTTTGAACTTAATTATAAATAATTATAACATGAAATAAGAGAGATTTAAAAAGTGTTAATTTGAAGAAAAAGACATTATATTTTAACTTTTAAGTAGTTTTTAACAAATTATAAATGCGATTTTAAAGTGCAATTTTGTTTATTTATTAATGCTATTTATAGCGCTATTTTTGTATGCTACAGTTATAACTGCTATTATTTTGACAATCTATTTATTTATAATGCCTAATACCAACATCTAAAGAAAAAACTCGTTGGTTTTTAATAATACCTTAAACAAATATTTATTTGTAATTCAAGATTGTTGTCGTAATATTTAGCTCACTTTGAGCGATACTATTGGATTTTACTAGATTTGTTAAGTTAAGAGTTAAAGTTAAACATTTTGATATGAGTTAAAGTTATAGTCAAGAAATTTTTTAACTCAATGGTTAATAATAAACTACTAGTTAATCGGTTAACTCGATATCAGATATCTTTTATTGGATTTTGCTTATATATTATTATTCAAAGTAAAATATATATCGTATAAACTTATTGTGTTATAAGTGTTGCATACATTTGTGAAAAATGTTTACAAATAATTTATTTTTACATTTTAGTCTAACATTATTGGTTGAAATTGTTCTGCAAAACTGATAAAATTCATTAATCTTCTCTTTAAAATTATTTTCTAATAAAAATTGAGTGATTCTATACTTTTAAGTTAAAAAATTGATTCAGAATTAAGAACTTTAAATGAAAAATCATTTAATAATTGCATATAATTTTCTTAAGTTAACTCGGGTTAAAAATTTTTTAACCGGTTAAAGTTAAAGTTAAGAAAGTTGTTAGCAGGTCAAAGTTAAGGTTAAACAAGAACGACACTTTCATAGAGAGCTCACTTTTATAGTTTTATCTAAGCTTATATGAATTTAATGAATTTAAAGTGTATTTTTAAACTTAGTCTACAGTTTTCTAGAATAACAAAATTAATTTATATAAAATACGTGCTAAGTTCAGTGTTCGAGCTAGTGACGACACACGGACGGATAGACGGACATGGTCAAATCCATAAGCTCAACTTTCTAGGAAGTGAGCTAAAAATTTAAAAGTGTTAAGGTTAAAAGTTAAACAAAATTCTTAACTTTTAACTTTTGAGCATCACTATCTATTATAGTCGTTTGAACCCCCAAATTATGTTTGTGAGTGCACATCAACAACAGATATGATGTTCACAGTTAAACTAAGACTTTATCTAAATTTTCGAGAAACTAAATAAAGTACTTATTATCCAAGTTGGACAGATCAGATTTATGAAGTTATATCAGTAAAAAGTGGTTGATTCGGATTTGAAGTCGGATGATTCATCACAAAATTATTATTCATTACAACTCCAAAAAGTTAAAAATAACTTATATAGAGTGGAAAAAGTTATAAGAAAAAGAGTTTTTAAAGGAATAAAACAGTCTTTTGTATAGCGACTTGGTTATAATTCAAGTTAAATTGTAAAACTTGGATTAATGACAGCGATATTGTAAAACTATAAATAAAATTATTTTTTTAAATATGGATTCTTTTTATTTAACACTTCCATATGACTTTAATCGACATCACCCACAAGCTTTTTTTCATACTCAATTAGGGGAAGATGTGAGTTTGGAAGGAACATGGAAAGTTCGATTATCGGACATTTCATTTCCTAAACATGGTACAATTTTCAATATTCAGAAACCATTAAATTATTATATTTCCATAAAGATCTACCTCATGGATTAGGAAAAGTATTCATGATGATGCTTGGGTACCAAAAAATTTGTATACTATAGACTCATTAATTGATGAGATGAATAATGCTATTGAATATCATATCGATAAGGATAAACATTTGTTAAGAAACAAATATATTCAAATGAAAACTCTACCTTGTTGAAACACCTTCTACAAAAAAGTTCGGAGAACAAATAGCATTAACCTATGATAATCCATAAAATGTTCAACTAAAAAATCATAGATTTAACAAAATAGAAATAAAAGTTAGAAAACATATCAATCATCATAAAAACTTAGAAGATAGTGGTGAACATATAATAGAGTTTCAATCTGGTTTGATGTTATTGACCCTTCATTTAAGAAAAAAGTCTAGTGAAAATATTCGAAATATAGTAATTCCAACAACTAAATCTCGTCGGAAAAATGCAGATTTTATTTTCATTGAATCTACTATTCCAAAAATTTAATATAAAAATGCTCAAGTAATTATGTGGCTTGTTCTTGTAAATTACAAAACTGTAAACCTTTAGAACCAAAAATTATTAAAAACGAAGAGATAATTTATGATTCAACACAAACTGATGAACCACAAATAGAAAACTTAGAAAATGATGACTCAAAATTACAACAAAGAAAAAATGATAATTGGATTCATATATTTAGTAGTAAAATGTTAAGTGATAAATCATAAAAGCGCTATGATATTTATAAAAAAGAATTACAAAATGAAATAATAGAAGAATCAATTAAACCAGCTTTGGCTAATTCAGTTATAATAAATAAGGAATCTATTTTCAACTCCGAAAGTAACACAAAAACTATTTATCATTGTTATGAAACAGAAGAAATGACTATCTGATGATGAAAATCAAAAACTTAAAAGAGATTTATTTACAAATAATCAAAATCGTGAAGCCGAGGTTTTACAAAAACTTTCAAAAAGTTATTGTGATAATATAATCAAACAACAAACAACAATAATAAAACAAATTCCAAATATAGAAAACTCAAATGTATTAGTTACTCGTGAATCAACTATAAATCAAGAGAGTAAAAAGACATTAAATGAACTTAAACAAGATAAAACTGAACTAAACAAAATAACAAATATGAATTTAACATTAAGCAATAATTACTCTTACGTAGTTGAAATATTTGTAGGATGGACTCACGTTGAAGTTAAACAGTTATTTGATGGATTATGTTTAGAAGATCAAAAAATATTCTTAGAAAATATTGAAAAGTACATTTACTATAATTATGTGATGTATTCAGTATTGAGACATACAAAAGAACAACTAGAAAATTTAAAGTTAAAAATAAAAATTTTAAAATATTAGACATTTTGATCTTAAAAAACTCAATATTATATTCAATGTAAATGAATATATAAAACCAGACATATTACAAAAGGAGCCAATTTCTGATGTAAAAAAGAATTTAGAGAACTTAGAAAAGGACTAGGAACTACTTGAATAAAATAGAGAGAAGTTATCTAATCCAGATTGTTTAGATGTTATTAAAAAAGTAATTAATATTTATAAAAATGAATTGAACATATTAGGAGAGTCTGGACAAATAGTTGTTGATTTAAGCCAATTAAAATATGATAACGATTTATTGGAAGAATTATCAGAAAAAGCATATGAAATAGTAATTAATAAGTTTTTGAAAAAACATGTATCTTTGGTTTAAAGAACTAAATTTACCAATAAGAAACACAATGTAATGAAAAATTTTAAAGAAATACATAACACAAATAAAATATTATCCTTTTGATAGTATTGTAATTAATAAATAAATATTATTTCAATTCAATAGTATTTATTAAATTTTTTATTAAATTTCTTATACATCACAATTTATTTTTATGAATTATATTAAAAATCTTTAAAAATATCATAAAATAATGTTTGTTGTGACTTTCTGAAGTTCAAAATAGGATTTGAACTGTAGTTTATACTATCTGGTGTATCGTAACCAACCGAATTTTTTGATTTAGATCCAGATTTTTTTTCCAGTTATCAGGATCTTTCCCAATGTAAATGAATGTCCAATTATTAGTAGCCTCATAATCTGTAACTATTTTTTTTACATCTTCAAGTGAAGTTTTCTTCACCATCAGTTATAATCACACAAATAACTCTTTCATCGATTTTTTTGTTTTTTCCGTTGGAAAAATACCTTCAGAAATAGCATCATACAAGGCTGTTAGTCCTTTAACTTTGTTGATATTATCCATTAAAGCTGGCATTTCATCTAACAATATCCCTGACTATACAGTTTTAACTGTACTATTAAAAGTAAGCAAATATATTTTGGCATTGTCTTTTTTACAGATTTTTGTTCATTAATAAAGTTATTAAAAGCAATAATAACTTGAAGTTTGGAAATTTTAATACTTCCTGATTCATCAATCAAGACTAATCTTATTGTATTCATTTTAACCACTTTCTTCAAAACATCAACTTGAAATAAAATGAAGTTAATATAACAAAAGTTTTTATATCAATTGATGACATTTAATAGGTGGAGTCTATGTGTCGCATTTTGTACTAACTCTACTAAAAAAGGTTTCGTAACTTTATTAATGTAGCTGAACGGGTTACTTAAACTCAATAAAATATCTTTACATGATTCGTTAGAAAATGTTTGTGACGTAATTATAATTTCAGTAATAAGTAATAAATTTAAAACAATTAATAAACACAAAATAAACGTTATTATGATTTTTTAAGTATAAATTTTTCATTTAATTTCGTTTTAATTATCTTTTTATAAACTTTTCCACCGAACTATTTCAATAACTTAAATGGAATTTTCAATTTCTTCTTTTTTGGATGAATGAAGTTGATTTTCCATTGATACCGATTGGTTCTCTTTGGTGCAACCATTAATTTCAAAACATATTTTAATGAACGTTATAAATTTATAAAATATTTCATTCATTTGTTTTTTAGATTTGAATCCAGTTGAAAAAATTTTGCTACTTCTATGAACTGTGAATAATTTTTTTTCAAAGTTTAACTTAACTGCTGGAAATAGTTCTATTTCATAAGATGTATAAATTTTGGAAAGGTTTTTTCTTAGTTTGTAAAATTAATAACTATTTACATCAATTGCTCCACAAATATTAAAAACTCTGTAGTTTTTAATCTTACCAAAATTATACACTTTTCTAATAATATTTAAACATTCATATGTACTATTTATTATATGCTTATAATTTTTTAAACCACTGATATTAACATATCCGCTTCTAAATATTAATGCAGTAGAACTTGAATTTAAACGAGCAATTAATCCTGAAAATTTTTTGGATTATATTCAATTTTAAAACAGAATTTCTAAGTTTATAAATATTTATTAAATTGAAGGTCACATCACATATAAACAATAGACAAATATTTGTTACACGAATCATCAAAACAGTGAATAATACACTTTTAAATCATTTTTAATTTTGTCGTTTGAAAAATTGTTTATTAAATCACAAAAATTTAATTTTATAACCTTAAACTTAACAAATAAAACACAATAAGCTCCACAGGTTGTAGAAGTTATTGACTGAATTTGATTAGGATTATACACTAGCTTCTTGATACCATTTCTTTTTAAAAAAGATAATATTTCATCATGTATTGGCATCAAACCAA
>JAQIXJ010004922.1:0-10073 GCA_034700185.1 Phthiracarus laevigatus | reverse complement strand
GAACCGATATAATAGTTTTGTTCAATCCATGAATCAATATATTTAACAATGAATTCACTGTTAAGTTGAGATAAGAAATCTAATTCTTTAGTAACAGTTTCTTTATCTTCAGATTTGAAACACACTTTTTTAATTGCATATAATTTGTGATCAAAATTATGTTTAGATTTAAATACAGTTGAGAATCCACCACAACCTATAGAACTAACTTCTGTAAAATAGTGACAGTATTTGCTTTTATTTATTTTAATTGTTTCATAACTAATTTCTTCATAGAATGCAAATGTGTCTTCAATGCTATGTAAATCTATTTTATTTAAAGTTTTATGCGGCGAATATTTACCATATTTACCAAAAATATAGAATTTATCATCTATTGAAAGCCCAACACATAAATTAGAATGTATTGTTGCACTGATTTTAACGAATTTTGTTTGCGATTTTATTTTTGTTGGTTTAGAGTGTGAAATACATTCTTCAATATTCCCACAAAAATAAATGTGTCCATCAGTGGATAACATTAATATATAAGTATTACCACAACATATTTGCTTAATTTTAGGGACATTTATTTGGGTTGGAATGGGTGAGTTGAAAACACAGAATAAACTATTACGAAATAACAAACCCCAACCAAATACTTCCCCATTATCTGTGAGTGCTATTGAATGATTATAACCACATGAAATTGACGTGAATTTAGTTACGTTCTTCACTTCAATCTTGTATGGTATTAACTGATATATAGTTTTATTATTACCACATTGTCCATATAAGTTATATCCGAACACAAACACATCGCCATTGCGTGTTAATACAACTGAATAAAATTCACCACAACTAATATCACAAACATAATATTCATTCAATCCTGTGATTAGTTTCGGCTCATAACAGTCATCATGAGTTCCATTACCCAATTGTCCCCAACTATTCTCACCCCAACTATAGACACACCCATTATTTGTAAGTGCTATATAGTGAGTATTACTGCAATCTAATTTAATAATTGAGTTATTTTCACAAAATATTTCACATTGTTTTAATTGTTTATCACTCAAATTATAATGAAAAACTTTGTCATCAAATGTAACAAATAATAAATGATATTTAGTTAAATAAAATAGTTTAATACTATTAACTAATTGTTGATCAAAATTATTAAAAATATTAAATTTATTGGTGACAGACATTTTATAACAAAACAATTATTTTAAATCATTAATAGATACAGTTTGTCTTATCAATTATTATAATATTTTAAGGAACAGTCTGTCATATACAGCATAAGCTAAACGCTTCGCGGTTTTTTACGTACGTCAAGGCTTACGCATTGTTATATGGTTTATGTTACATTGACATTTGCCTTACTCCCAATGATGACCCTTACATTCCCCAAGTCGTAAATAATCAACAACCAAATAACCCTTCATGTAATAAACACCGAGTCTAAATGATTGCGTTTAACGACTGTTTTCGAAATTTTACCAATTTTTGTGTATCATATATACATTATGATGTACGCCACTTCACTCACTGCTTTTTTCCAACATAGGACTTACACACTCTAAGCTTATGACCTTAATTACAATGAATATTGCTTCATTCACTGTCTTGGGTGCTTTACAACACAATGTTTCACTTGTCTGAAATATATGTATTAGTGATTGAAAATAATGAATTGTTAATTCAATACAATTTTCAATCATGCTTTTAATATTATCTGTTGTTTGTGTCCGCACTTTTATAGATTAATAAAGGGATTTAACAACTTGTCATAATTAGCTATAAAACTATAAAATTTATCAACCGAAAAAGTGAGCTCTCTCTCGTTAATCGTTTTGTTCATTTTTGGTTTTACAAATCGCTTACACGCTTATTTGAGTTTAAATTTCCAAAACTGAAATTATTGCTAAAATTGCTTAAATTTAAGCTTTGAGCTCATCATTACTTATCAATATAATAATCAGATCCTTTAATCAAAAAACCTACACAAGCAACCATTATATAATAATTCGTCATTCATTATGTCAAAAGTTATAAATAGTAAAACTAAAATGAAACTCAATTAATAACATATATCTTTTATAATTCCACAAAACAATAAAATATTTTACAAGAATAATTAGTCATACGGAAACATGATTCATATAATTGCTATTAAAAAACTAATCAAACTAAAATAAAATAATAGAAGACTTTGAAAACAATAAGGTTTATTTTTAATAATTAATTTACTATAAAAGTGATTGAACTATTTAATTAACACATTGATTTGCCTCAAATTGATGCATCTCCTTTATTTGGATAACTTTGGAGATAAATATAAATACTTACTCTACTTGTCAGTATATCTTGTAATATATATACATAATGCATTTAATTATTTGTTTAATGGTAGAAATGATGATATAGTTATTGATGCGTTTTCATTCATTATGATTTTGATCGATTGGTTAGAAAATGTTGTGAATTAACGCATTTGTTTCCGGATTTACAAAATAAATAATGAAATAAGTATTTTTGGCTTTGGTTGACTACATGTGAAATTTGAAACCAGATTTTATGTATTGATCTTTATATAACTTTTTAAAATTGTAAAAGTTGTTCGCCGTGTGATACTTGAATGAAAAAACAAAATTTAAGATATGAACTCTCGATATAATTTTTCGATACCACTAAAAAATTGCTTGCTATCACTTATACAAAAATTTTATAAGAGAATCAAACGACATTATAAAATGCGTAAATGAAATGTCAAAATAATTCGAGTTTCATATACAGTATATTGGTATTAAGATATAAAATGCTCTAAAACTATATCGAATAGCAAAGTACAACCGTTCATATTTTGACATAATTTGGATTGTCAGAGGTAAGAAAGTAGATCACACAGACATCATACTTCATTTTCGGAACTTAAAGTCAGTATCTAAAATCCTTTCCTGCTTGAGTTCGGGTTATGAATTTGATTATTAGTTTTTTTCACATTATTTTATTAGTATAGAGTAAAAATAATAACATTTATATCATTTTTATTTCCTAAATGATATGCATATAATTGTTACATGTACACGAATCACATAGTTTGGAGTCGTTTTAGCTCCATTTATAAGTGCTATTATTTGTTATTTTTAATGATAAATGCTATAAATGCTATTTTTCCCGAAATCGAGAAACTGTCGTTAAAACCTGATTACCAAAAATTTTTTCCAATAACACCAAAAAATGACTATTTTTCATAAATTTTTTATATTTTCCTTATTTACTAAAAGAATGATTCTCTCTCTCTCTCTCTCCCTCTCTATCCCTCCCTCTCTTATGTCACGTTCCCCTACAATATTAATACAGCTATTTTCATGAAAGGTTAACTAACAATACATAAAAACTTTTAACTTTAAAGAACATTGTTGATATACACAAGAAAGTGTGATAATCAACAATTAAACGAGTAAATTAACGATTTAAAACTTTGTACGGCATTTTAATTGCATTTATGATAGCAATAAAATAATTATTTATTTTGCCAAACAATATCTAAAATATATGGATTAATAAAGAGCATTGTAGTCAAGCACAAGAAATGTAACATATTATACAATATCGAAAATTGTTAATAAAGGTCTAAATAAAAAGACATTATACTTTAACTTTTAAGTAATTTTTAAAAAATATAAATGCTATTTTGGTCATTTATTAATGCTATTATAGCGCTACTTTTGTATTCTATAAATACTATTATTTTGACTCTCTAATTTTGAGAATGTACAGATTTAAAGTTCTTCATGGGTCTTCATTTGAAATCTATGAAATCTATCTATGGATAAATTGGAATTAAACATATGAACTATTTTTATATGTCATAGTAATACTAAAGTATTTTATGAATGAGTAAACCTAATTTAAAAATTAAATTTATAATCTAAAAACTTAGACTGAAACTTAATACAGACTAGACTTTCTAAAATTTTACAATTATTTAAAGTACTAAAACAGAGGATAACACAATAATTCAATAACACTTAACGACTAAGTTTGAGTATAGAGTTTAATTAAATAATAATTATAGAATTAATTTTATTGTTTCATAAAAATTCATCATAAAACAAACTCATAAATTTTAATTTAAAATTTTATTTATGTTAAGTATTTAATATAAGCCAGACAACTAATGTAATTCAATAAATTATTTAGAATAATCTAAATCCAAATAATTTATTGAATTATTATTGAAAACAATTATATTTGTTTTAAAATAGTTTATTTTAAGAAAAAATTTTAATGCAGCAATAATTTTTAAAAGTAAATTAGTCATGTCAATTCACAAAGAAACTGAAAAAAACATGTGAATGGATTTTACAATATCTGAATCGCTACATTGTTATTTTACGATACGCTTTATTGTGTCATAAAATTGGAAAATCTAATTATATATTGGAAATCCCAAGCTGTAAACTTTTAGCTCAGTTTCTCGATTCGAAAGTCGAGCCTATTATCCATTAGCTTTTATGAAAGAAGGAGACGTGCGATCATGAGGGTCAACAACTAGAAATTGAAATAATAAATATTCGTTCTTGTTTGAAGTATTAATATTTTAAAGTTGTTTATTAAGTAATATTTACTGTAAGTTTTTAAATTGCTTAAAATAAACTTAGTTTCTAAGTGTATAAATTTATAATTATATATGCACACATTGAATAACTGTTATAACTCAATAAATTTACATTAATGAACAAAATTTCCTTATCATAAATTATTTTTAAATGTTGCAATTTTATCATGAATTTATAAAAAAAAATGTTCTTATTTTTGAGTCAAGGTTAGTCTTTGAAAGCATCGTAATGATATCAAATTCATTTTAGACGAAAGGTGTGTACACTTTTAGTATAGTCAGTCGGTCTTGAAAAATGCGTGCAAAACTCGTCAGTTTTGTAGAATTTTTTGACATTGACGGTCAGATGTTTTGTATTATACTTCTAAATAAACAGCTGTTCAAATCTTATACGCACTTAAAACAATCAGAATCGAGATATTCCAAGCATTTTAATATTCGCAAATAATTATCTAAATTATTGTTTTTATTACGGATTTAATTGGATGTTTTTTTTAATTTTTTTCTCGTTTCATCAATTGGCACAGTTTAAAAAATTTAAAATATCAAACTAATTAATTATCGCAAAATTTTGTTTTGAAACGCAGATAAAAACTTCAAATTTTTCCTCGTGTGCCTCAATCGAATTATTAATAAATATTATTCTATAAACAGTTTTTAATTTTAATAAAATGAAATTATCATACAGAACTAAATATCGTTTCAACTCACAATTAGACGAAAAATTCAGGACTAAAACAGGGTACCATAAGTTCAGGAAGGAAAAGGAGAAAAGTTTAAAAACAAATTATTAACAAATAGAAAAATGGTATCTCTATAAATGTATCGTTCTTGTAATCATGAATTATTACTCAAAATTTAATTATAACAATTTAAACTTTTAGATTTGGCAATAAATTTACATAAAGATTTTCCACTTGGGAATGATACTACTGGTAAAAAAATTGAGATAGAAAAGAAAAATTGGAACAGTCATAGATTTTCAAGAGTTAAAAGCATAACAAACCTGTGCTTCCCACGAATAATGTACTGAATGGTCTGTATAGCGTACTCTGTGCAACAAAGTGTTTAAACTTTAAACTTTCATAATTTTTATTCATTTTACACTGAATACGCCATAATACAGATCGTTTAGTATTCTAGTATTAGAATTGTGTTTTATTTAACTGTTTAAATAGTTTAGATAAATGATTACATGATGTGAATTCGTATTTAGTTTTAACAAATACTGAAACAAATCTAGATTCTATTGAATCCAAATTTTTATTGTCAGATATTGTTTTAATAAATTGTTGATCCGATAAAAAAAAGTTTATGATTTAAACGCCACAAATCTGTTTGTGAAACCAATTCATCACAATTTGGTCGCTTTGATGGCATAAATGATAGTAATCTTTCCGTTAATCTCAACAAATAATTCATATTTGAGTTCAATACAGATAATGAATTGATGTTTAAATTGATGAAATAAATTAAAGTATTAAATAATCGATAGATTATTATAAGTTTATCTATTTTATGGGTTATTAAAAAAGTTCTTCGAATACATACTTAATATCAATATGAAATAATTGCTGTAATATAATGCCTAAACTATAAATATCTGCGAGTGGAGTATATTTAGTGGTTGTGTTCACTTCAAACGCACGATAATTCTTAGTTCCTGTATATTTCGTGTGTGATTGTTCTGCCAATTCATGAAACGTTGATAAACCAAAATCTGATAATTTAACAAATCTATTATTATTAACAGAATTAGTTAATAATATATTTTCGGGTTTCAAATCGCGATGAATTATTGGATTCGGTTTCAGTGAATGTAAATATTGTACACATTCTAATAATTCATACAATATTTCTGAACAAATATAATAACCAATTAATGATAATGTATTGTCAGATGTTATACATTCTCCAGTTATTATATTAATTGCATCTCTTAATGTTAGAGAACATAATTCCATCTGTATATGTAATAATTTTGGTTTGTATTCTGAATATAATAAATTATATGAACTAATATTTTGTGATTTTTCACTATTATAAGAACCAATATAATAATTTGGTTCAATCCAAGAATCAATATATTTAACAATGAAATCACTATTAAGTTGAGATAAGAAATTTAATTCTTTAGTTACTGTTTCTTGTTCTTCAGATTTAAAGCAAACTTTTTTAATTGCATATAATTTGTGATCAAAATTATTTTTAGACTTGAAAACAGTTGAGAATCCACCACAACCTATACAACTAACTTCTGTGAAATCGCTATAATATTTGCTTGCATTTGTTTTAATAGTTTTATAAGTAATTTGTTTATAAAATGCAAATGTTTCTTCTATTGATGTGAACGATGTTTCTTTGAAAACTATTTCACTATTTTTTTCGTTGCTTTCATTAATAATATAACATGTATTATTATCAGATAATCCAACAAAGAAATTACAATGTATTGTTGCACTGATTTCAACAAATTTTGTTAAATTACTTATTTTTGTTGGCGTTTTGTATTCACGATAATCATTAATTTGACAATAATCATTAATCAACAATAAATATTACCATCAGATGACAACATATATGTACAAAATGATGCACACATTGTTTGTTTGATTATTGGAACATTAAGTTTTGTTGGGTTTGGTGTAGACTTTATATCAGCAATACCTAACTGTCTATATTTATTGGAACCCCAACCAAACACGTGACCATTATCTGTGAGTGCTATTGAATGATAATTACCACACGAAATAGCAATCACTTTATTATTGTTCGGCATTGAGATTTTAAATGGTATTAATTGAACGCTTGTATTTGTATTACCATTACCACACTGACCATCATTGTTATATCCGAACGCAAACACTTCATTATCACGTGTTAACACTAATGAATGGTTACCACCACAACAAATATCAATTATAAAATATTCACTAAAATAATTGATTTGTTTTGGTTGTGAACAATTAACTTCAGTTCCATTACCAAGTTGTCCATAATAATTCTTACCCCAACTATAGACACACCCATTATCAGTGAGTGCCATAAAGTGATCCCAACCGCAATCAAATTTAATAATCACTTGATTTTCACAAAATGATTCAAATTCAGTCATTGTTTATTAACAATTATATAATGAGTATAACTTAATTTAAAATCATAAACTGAGTTATTCAATGTTACAAATAATAAATGATATTTAGTTAAATAAAATAATTTAATATTATTAACCAAATCATTGTTTAATTCATTAAATACTTTATATTTATTAATAACAGACATATTTGTAATTAAAACTTGTAATATAAAAGGAATTTTATCAATTAATGATAACATTGTTAAAATAAATAACGTCTTAATTATATTGGTGTTTTAAAACTAATTCAAAAAGTTTATACAAAAACTAATATTTTATATTAAATCTAATTTAATCAATGCATACCAAATAAATCATTTGACATTTATTTCTTATACGTTCACAAAACAGTTGTAGTTTTTTATAAATTATTAGCAAATTGTCGAGTACATTGTTATGTCAGCCAATTATCATAATTTTAGCACATAAATTTTAATGAAATGATTATTGATATAATCTAAGCTCAAGCTCAATATTAAGCTTAAACACGAATGAACATTAGTAATGCGCTCACTTTGACTTTAAATCTATTGTTGGCTTAAATTTTTTATTTTTATTTTTAAACAAACAAACTTTTAATTATTATTGTTTCGATAAAAATTTTTATGTGCTTTAAAACATTGTTATAAATAGTACTTCAGTGAGTGTTAAGGTTATTTTTATTCATTCTTACGAGTTAGTTTAGCTGTCGACGAGTTAACATCAAAATTGTGTTATAGATACAATTAGGCGCGTGTCATAACATGTTTTAGTATAATTAGTAAGACGCGTGACACCAAAATATACTCATATTTTCCCTATTTAACTATTTTTGAACCGATTTTGTGTCAATTTTGACCAATTTTGCCCATTTTTAGTCATTTTTGACCAGATTTAATACCACTTTTGCCCCTATTTAAGCCAATTTTGGCACATTTTGACTCAGTTTTAGCCCAATTTTGACCCAATTATGTTCATTTTTGTGATCTAAAAAAAGTCTACAGACAGAGTTACAGACGGACATGTCAAATCCAATAGCTAACTTTTTCAAAGTGAGCTAAAAACTTTTGTTATGAATCTAAAAGCATTTTGTTAAAAGATATTTATTTAAAACATTAGAAATTATTTAAATTCAAGTTTAAAAAACTATTTTTAACAAAATAAATGTTCATTTTTGAACTCGTTTCTTAGTGTATGCAAATTCTATAAATATTAACTGGTTTGCAAATTTGTTAAATGCAGATCTATAAAACAAAATTATATTGCAATTTAAATTTTGAATAAACATGAAATATAAATTTTGGAGCTACACTATTGTGTATTTTTGTTTTCATAAATATTGTACAACATGAGATGGATGGGATGGGTTGTATTGTGTCAAATCGCCATATGACACGTGAAGCAATCATCAACTACCAATCATGTAGTGAATAGTTATTTAACTGCTGCTGGATATATAATAACCACCCAAAAACATTTTCGGAAGGATAAGATATAATTAGAAATGAAACTGTAACAGCTACTCAAGAAGGTAAAACAATAGACTTAATTGGAAAGTTACACAGATATATTTTCTCAACCTAGAGTTTCTTATTAGTATCAAATAATCCCTAGTTTTAATTGTTACTAAAAAATATACAATAATTTAAAATAGTTTATGAAGATTTGCGTCTGTGTTAATGAATAGATCAAAAGTAGTTTATCCTGTTGTTAATGCCCACTCAAGTGCTTCAGAAAAAGGTACCGCAAAGTATCCAATTTGTAGAGGACATGTTAACGCATTTAATATTACGAGAGGAGTTACAGATACTATTATGGATAATCCTGTTTACAGAGTCTTACCATGAAGAATATTTTAGCTTTAGTTTTCGCATATTTTATTGTATACCTTAATGTTTTTTAAATTTTAAAGAAATATTTATTTTTATTTTAAAAATATTTGGAACAAATTTATAATTGATAGATATATTTAAACTCTAATTATTTTTATTTTAAATGTTATATTAGCAAGCAGGCTAAAACATGCATTCAGAAGTTGTTAATTTCGCGCATTTTAGTTTGATTTGAAATTTTGTGAAGATATTTTGAATTGCAAAAGAGGTTTTTTGAGTCTTAAACAATGAGTAGAAACAAAAAATTTTTAAATTAAAATTCAAAAATTATGTATTCAAAATTTAGGGTAAGTATGTAATAAATGTGTTTTTAATGTGTCGAATAAAAAAAGTTATAAAAGAATATTTGTAGATATTTTTCAGAATATATATATGAGCCAGAGATCGCAGAGGCAAGAGTTATTACGTAACAAATACAGCAGAATATGAGAGTGATTGAGCTTAACGCAGTCGC
>JAQIXJ010004921.1:0-10073 GCA_034700185.1 Phthiracarus laevigatus | reverse complement strand
CGTTCTCAAGTCTGACCACTTCTGTTGTGAGACACAAAACTTTTTGCAAATATGTTGTTTATTTTAGTTGGGGTGACAGGAACTCAAGATTAAATAACGCGGAGTTTAAGCAATAAATTAGTGCACATTGTTGGGCAGCTAATCAATGAAAAATTTGCAATGTGTCAACTGTAGATTAGGGCATGAAACAAACCAGTATTAAAGTTTATTAAACGAAAAAAAATGTTTATTGTCTCACATAGACTTAATAATGCATTGAAAATAATCTTAAGTATAGCTGGGCGCGGATCCGAACAAAAGCAGATGCCGAGTGGAGAACGAATGGATAGCATTGTATTAATTGGCGGCAAATATAGGCGCGGATCTCTAGTTTAAAAAATTGTAGTCTTGTTCAGGCATAAAATTAGAAATATTCTTTTTGAAAAATTTTGGACTAACACACAAAATAATGTCATTTTATCTTCACATCTCAGTTTTTTAAGTTTTTATAGTAACCAATCAGAACATGGATTATAATTAAGCATATTCAAGTATAGGTTTCGTATAAATTAAGCGAATTTTTAAATCGAATGACAATAGAGTGTCTAATCCTTATTTATCGCATTACTTTATTTGCATAAAAGATAAGGGACAGTACTTTAGTAATTTAAATTGTAAGGCGCCATAAATTTGCGCATTCAAACTACATCTATAGTCCAAAATTGCATGCAAACACACGTAATAAACTTTTGATTTAAAAAATATAATATGCATCCGTGTTCAACACATCCTTATTAATTAATATTTACTTTTTACTACTTTTACTTTAATTTTTGCAACCTTCAAATTATTTCATTATTGTACTAATATCGTAATTTCGAGTGACTAATAATTCTCATAATTTAATAGATTTGTATATTTTTAGTTTATATGTAAAAATCATATAAATTATCATTTATTAGGAAACTCTAAGCAGTTATTAAAAAAACTATTTCATTTTAAGCCTGTGTTAAATCGACACGTATTATTAGTGACCATAACATTAATTATTAATTGCATGTGAATGAATATGTGGTCACAAAACTTCGATTTGTTATATTTTTTAATATTAAAATATATCATACCAACGTTCATCTAATTTATAGTAAAATAAGGTGACTTACCATCACAGGTCCAAATCGATGGTATACACTGACCGGTATGGTTGCAACGAAACCAGTCGTCAGCACACGTTCGAGTTCGACAATCTTCGGTCTCATCAGAACCATCGGTGCAGTCTTGATGTCCATCGCAGCGCCAAATCGTAGGAATACAGTCGGTATTATTACACTTAAACTGATCAGAAAGGCAGCCATAATCGCAACTTTCTTCGTCAGAGCTGACAGACATATTTTTATAAGCGTCGTCGCAATCGTGATCGCGATCGCAAAGCCATGCCATAGGAATGCATTGACCAGTTCTGCATTTGAATGAATTTGCTGGACACGACGTTTCAAGCGATTTCGTTTTACAATTCGCTTCATCCGAATGATCCCAACAATCGTTTTGTCCGTCGCATATCCAATCGGGATGAATACAAGCGGTAGTCGATGGACAATTGATGAATTTCTGTTCGGGATCCCAAAACAATGGATGCTTCGAGCAATCGGGTCGCGGACAGTCGATCTCATCGGAACCATCATTGCAATCCGGATCGGAATCGCAACGAAACTGTTTCCCAATACATGGGCCGTCTTTGCACTTAAACTGTTCTTCGAGGCACTCGCACTCTCTCTCATCGCTTCCATCAGAGCAATGAACCTGACCGTCACATCGTTTCGAATCGACGATACAACGATTATTAGAGCATCGAAAAAAGCCGACCGGACAGTCTCTAAGCCCGCAATAATTAATATTTTCGTCGGAATCGTCGGGACACGCGGATATTCCATCACAAGTCAACTCGAATGGTATACAAACTCCTGTTCCGCATTCAAATTCGGTGTTCGAACAATTTGATTGTTTAATCACACAGGTTTTACCATCCGATGATAAAACTCTTCCAATAAAACATCTGCAATATATGGTTCCATTGGGTTTAACGGAGCATATATCCTCACAGCCGCCATTCAACGATAGACATGGATTAAGAGTGCAATCTTCAGTATCGTTTGAAATGGCAATTATACCCATCGGTCGCGCGACATTGCGTCTCAGTTTCAACAGTTGAGTTCCCGTAAATTTGTTAGATCTAAGAACTGCGTGCGACACCCAATCAGTCCAATAAAGCCAATCGCCATATACAGCGATATCGAACGGGTGTTGCGGTGTTTCGTTGAGTAAAACGTACCGTTCAGTGCCATCCATATTGCAGCGCTCGATTTTGTCGAGACGAGCGTCAGACCAATACAGCTTTTGAAGTTTGTGATCAATTGTAATGCCGTTTGGCATTCGAATATCGGTTGTAATTATTGATTGGAGGTCATAACCGCTTAAATATGCGCGTTGTATGCTCGGACTCCTATTATTCCAATTAGTCCAATATACTCGTGAGGCACAACTGTCCACAGCGATACCACGCGGTTTGTCTTCTGAGCTTAGTTTAATAATTTTTTCGATTTTTGATGCCGGAAGACGTAGATTTAATCGCGAAATGGACGCTTCGTTATTGCTAGTCCAATATAACTCGCCATACATCGGATCAAAGACCACGCCTTCAACTGAGCCCTGTTTTTCGACTAAAACTTTATGTCCAGAGTTATTGAAATAACTACTGCTTATGGTTCCGCGTTGAATATCCGAATAAATAACAGTTTGTGACGCGTAGTCAAAAGTAAGACCGATAACATTTCTCATTTGGTCTTTGTTATTAATACTAGGATACGGAGCGTTTAAATAATCAAAATCATCGTCATTAATATGAATGCTGTCGATGTCCGTTACTCGTGAATACATTATAAAAGCGTCATAAGGCTCGCAAGTTTTGTTGTCTCTGTCGGACACTTTGCCGTGAGAACACGCGCATCGATACGGAAGAGATGGTCCCCTAAATAAGCATAATTGCTGACAGCCACCATTATTTACGCCGCATTTATTATTAATAGTTGTCGGACGCTTATAGAACACTTTGATATTTTTGATATTATCTCCCAATTGATTTTGAATGGTCACAACTGTTGAATTTGGATTATCCTTATCCGCTCTCATAATAGAACCACCGTTATAGACAGTGTCCGCCCAATAAATATACTGATCAAATAAGGCGATGGAGATCGGGCTCTCGATAATACCTCTGATTACCACTTCTCTATCATTCCCATCTAAACTCATTCTTTCAATTGTATCGGATTGCGAATCACACCAATAAATCTTGTCTTCCAAAACATCTATCGCTAAATCATTGACCATATTAATTGAATTATTCGTTATTATAATACGCTCACTTCCATCGAGTAACGATCTTTCTATGCGCGATGTTAACCCAACATCACTCCAGAATAAATAGCCCTGAATGGGATTGACGGCTATAGCGGTTGGTTTATCCATCTTTCCCGATATAATCACGTAACGATAGCTGCCGTTCAAACGCGAAACTTCAATAATATCGTATTCAGGATTAACCCAATAAATATTATTTGCAATCCAATCGATGGCGAATCCTTCTATCTTTTCAATGCCATCGATAATAATCTTGTGATTAGTTGTGTCTCGTTTAATTCTGGCTATATTGCAGTCTTCAGTGTCCACCCAATAAATATAACCTTCATTGTAATCATAATCAATAGTATATGCCATTAAAACGCGAGACATCGGTGGCATGAGCTGCTCTGCAGTATCATTTGGATCACCGCTTATACCCTTAAGACCCCAATTCGATGAATAAAGTAGAAAAGAATCGGTTCCGATACAATTTGTGGCATTATCGGGATCAACATGAAAACCTGCCGCACATTTGCAAACTCTTTCCAAATTAGAAATCGGAAGACATAAGTGAGAACAATTTCCATTATGAGTTTGACACAAATTGCTGCCGTTTTGTAGTGAAATGTCATAGACTTTAAGAGTGAGAACGCTATCGCTATTGTTTCGATAAATTGAGAGATTGCTGCCATTTGTTTTATCGATCGAATATATTCCATTGTCGTGATGCGATGAAAACAGGAGTTTATCATAATAAACAGATAAACTAATTGGTTCCATTAAAGTTGGATTGTTTTCGCCTGAATTCCAAACTGTAACAATTTTATTCGTTTCGAACTCGAAGTATTGAATGGTTGCGCTCAATATATTAACCCAATACAGACGCGAAGGCGTACATTGAAAATCTATCGCTAAACTTGACGGTTGATCCAAATGTTCGTCATTCGATTTGTGTACTAATTCAGTGACAGACGTGCCGTCCATCAAAGCCTGAGAGATAAATGAGTCTTTATTTTTTGTACTATCGTCGTGATTGTCAATGCCGTGATCGGCCCATATAATCAAACCCATGAACGGATGAACAGCGAGAGATCGAGGAGTATACACACCATCATTAATAATCTCGGATATGAATTCTCCATTCAAATTACAAACATATATTTTTGCTTTAAGTGGCTCTTGTGATGTAACGAATAAATTACTTGAAACCCAATCGATAGCGAAACCGTGCGGATGTTCGATAACTGTATCGATTATAGTTTCAACTGCGCTCCCAGTTATTGACGCTCTTTTAACTTCGTTTAATTGGGAATCAGCCCAATATATCTTATGCTCGATAGCCATATAATCTATTTGTTCGGCAGATATTACTTTTGGAAGATTAATCGGCGGAATGGTGTGATAATAAGGCTGATCCAAGTCTACGCCTTTAATTTCGTTTGGTTGAGAGATAAGCAAAATTTTTTCATTGGAAAAACAAGTTTTATTATCAGAGCCTAACTTCATAATATGCGGACATTTGCATTGATAAGTATTATTTTTATTAATTAAACAGAGATGAGAACATCCACCGTTATTGGTATTACATTCGGAAGTAATGTTATCAGTTGGCTGTCGCGACGGGTGAAATATTTTAATATCAAACGGCTGCGTAACTGCTCTTTGAATCACACTAATATCAGTTCCATTCCATTTATTAGCCCGAATTACTGAATTCGTTCTCCAATCCGTCCAATAAATATAATTTCCGAACAGAGAAATAGCGAAAGGATGAGTAAGATATTCGTGACCGCGCAGTACTTCGTGGTAATCGGTTCCATCATATTTCACAGTATTTATGGAGTCAGATCTGGCGTCAATCCAGTAAATCCTTAGCATAGCATAATCAAGAACGAGACCATTAGGCCACGCGCCGTCACTCATATCCACTTTATAAACCAATCTGCGATCCTCACCACTCATTGATGCGCTTTCGATTCGCGGCAATTCGCTGTCCCAATCGGTCCAAAATACCAGTCCATAGCGAGGATCTAACGCTATCGCTCGCGGACTAACCATTTGTCCCGCTAATAAAGTTCTTCTAAAACTTCCATTTAGTTTGGCGACTTCTATCTGATCCAAATTGCTTTCAACCCAATAAATATTCTTTGCAATCCAATCTACAGCTAAACCTTCAGCGGTTGCCAAACCAATTTGAACGATCACTTCGATATTTGTAAGCGATCCTTGAATAACAAACCCGCGATATATTTTGTCATCCATAACATCAGTCCAGAAAATAATGTTTTCTTCGGGTGACTGATAGAAATCAAGCGCAATCGTATTTTTAAGTCCAGAGATGAGTGACTTAACGGCTAATGTGTTCAAATCAACACTTTTTATTTCATGCCTGTTTGAATATATGATATAAGGTGTGACCGGATTAGTGCTTTTGCACGTGAAACCATCAGCTTCTAACGTATAATCGGTAAAGCATTCGCATTTATGCGAACTTTCTAATTGGACACACTTTTGACTGCAAGTGGCCCACAGTTGGCACGGATGCGCGTCAGTGCACGTCACGCCATCGTCAGCCAATGTCAAACCATTGTTACAATAGCACGTAAATCCCGGACTAGTGGGTAAGTTGTGGCACAATCCTTTACAGTTACTGTAAAAGCAATGGTCTTCGTTGCATATACCGTATTCGTCACTACCGTTCAGACAATCCTTTCTGTTATCGCAAAATCGCGATATTTCTAAGCAAATCGTTTCATTCTGTTTGCCGACACACGTACGGTTCGGAAATACGCAATCAATAGGCGGTTGCTCTTCTACCGCAAGCGTGCAATTCGTTTCATCCGAATTATCTTCGCAATCGTAATGCGAATCACATTTTTTGGTGCGATCGATGCAATGTCCAGTTTGGCAGCGAAACTCGTTGTCAGCGCATTCGGTTGTGGACACATTGCACGCTAATTCGTCTGAACCGTCGAAACAGTCGGCCTTTTGATCGCACGTCCACGCGATTGGTATACAACCGGAGCCCGAATGGCAACTGAATTCGTTGTTATGGCACGAAAGTGGCGCCACATTTGTTCGGTTATAAGTGTTTGAGAAACAATTTTCTTCGTCGCTGCCATCTTCGCGATCGCGAACACCATTGCATCGAACAGCGCTATGCTGTTCATCATCGAATGCCGCATTGGATGCTATAATCGTAAACAACAACAATCATAAATTTACGATCAAAAAACTTAAAATATAATGTCATAAACAATGAATTAATTACCAATAAATATTATAATGAACAGAACATTGACAATAGAGATGCGAGCTATGGATGACAGCATTACCAATCAATGGACGCAACACTAAACATATAAACTAATCAATTGTTTAAGTATATTAACAATATTTATAAATGATAAATCCATTGTTGAACTGTTTGTTTACCATTACTACAGTAATATATTATATGCCAATTAAGTGTAAGCTTTCAAACGCAGACACCAGTTTAGGGGATGTTCACTACATTTCTATTGGTCTATACATGTATTTAATAATGTTACACGCTTTTACATTACTGTACAAAACTTTGAAAACATTTTGAAATAAAAACAAAATAAACAAAATTAAAATAATTTAAAAAACTAAATAATAATGTAGATAATTAATAAACATTGTAATAAGTTTGTCTTTTATAATATAGACAGCGCTAAAAACATTTAAAACTTTAATTTAAAAGTGTAGGTATTTTTATATGAAGTTTATCGTAAAAATTAATGCTAATTTGTATTCTTGTTAGCAAATAAAATAACTATTAACAAAATGTTCGCTTGTGTTTTGAAATTATATTTGGAAAACGATTTATGTTTTTATTGCAGTTATTTCATTTCGTTAGTTCGAAACAATTCACAAATTTTTTAACTCACTTTCTTGTATAGAAGTCGGCGTTATAAATATTTTATTTAAGTCAATGAGCTATAATTCAGGCAAATAGAAATATTATATATCTTCCTGATTTATATTACACTTATATTTAGAGTTTTCAAACATTTTCGGTAATATAATGCTTAAAAATGTCTAAATTTTTATTAAGAGAATTACTTATAACTGAAAAATTAAATATTACAACCTTACGATTTAAATAAAATTAAATTTATGTAGAATTTAGTGAACCAAATGTGAAAATAAACTTTTAATTTTATGTGTTTTAAATAAATTAATTACTAAACTTTAAAGTTAAGTAATTTATAGATTTTTTTTTAACATTGCAAAATATTCTTTTATTAAAATTTTTATATAGTATTAATCAACTAAAAAATTTCTCAAGCATTAATAATTGCAATTTTGACACTTTATTATAGTAATTTATTTCAACAAATATTAAATTATTTATTACTTTGTCTTCTGGGGGTTGAATATTATAATAACTATTAATTTGATTTTCCGTAACGTTAGATTTAAAAAAAAACAAAATGCTTCTCGGAAATAATTATACATTTAACCATGAAATGATCTAATTGCTTTTCGATAAAACAAATGTTTACATAGCTAATTAACTGAGCAAACGCTTTGTTAAATTCTTCTTTGCTTGTTAAATTAGCTCTAGGCTTAATTTCTATAAAACCTATAATTTTGTCTAAAGTCGTGTCTTTAATAACATAATCTACAATAACATTTTTGTCTTTGAATCTGAATAAAGGGTTTATCTGCTGATTTAGTTTATATTCTCGAAATAATAATAAAAGTGCACCGAACAGAGCAATATCAAATACTTTTTTGAGAAATAACGAATAATTTATTTCGGATTTGTTTCGATCGTTGAAATAGAAATAAACTGCTTCTAAAAATTTTTTATCTGAATAACAATATGTTTGAAGCGTGGTTTTCAAGGAATTTAAAGTTTCTTCACTAAAATTCGTAAACAATTCTAAATTTTGTTGTAACACGTTATCTCCATGTGCCACAAAGTCTTTGTCCATTAAGCAATGTTCTTTTTTTACAGAATTGGAATACTTATAGTAATCGATAAAATCTTGACCACATTTGCTTGGTTGCAGTGTTATTAATTCACCTAGTAGTTCTGTAGTATCCACATTGTCCACCTTCAAGAATACAGGACTATCACTATCAAGCTTAGGAAAGTCACTTAAAATCTTTGTTGAAGCAATAACACTTTTTAAATCTTGTAAATTTTTGTAATTTTTTAAACGATTTTTTGAAACCATACTCCTTAAAAATAAACACAAAATTACTGTTTTTTTATCTGACTTTTTAGACAGATATATGGATTTGGGATATGTCCATCTGTCCGTCCGTACAGCACTTAATAATTTTAATCAAGGTATTTTTAACCAGTATTTAATTCTTTTAATCTTCAAAAATTTACCTTATATGTTGGAATTTTTGTACCTCACTGTATGTCGTGGATTTCGAATATCCCCTAGACCTTTCATCTAAAACAATTAAATAATAATAATTAAAATTATAATGTGATATTAACAATACCGCTCATTATTTATTAGGGGTGTTAATGGAGTTTCTGATTGAAATATATATTTTCTACATAAACGCACTGCTGTTATCTCTCGTAACGCATTTGGCTCACACACTCATATATTGCTGTATCTCTGCTGCCTCTTTTTTTCTTGCCTTCTCTTTAACTGCTATTCAAATTAATTTACAAAGAACTCACAGTTCCAAACTGACCACGTGAAGCAAAGAACAATCCTAATTTTTAAAAGGTTTTTCAGACATTATATAAAATTGCTGATTTTTTGTCACTTTTACAAATTTATAAAATTATTCTTACTTGAGAATTGATTCGTGACAAACTTTAAAGTTTTAATATAAGACAACGGTTTCGATTAAGATTATACAAGGTTCATAGAAATGTGTTGTTGTGATGCGAGTTTTAAAACTTTTTTGAAGCACTTGTTTATATTAATTATGAAATTGAATATTTTGAACAAACAATTTAAATAGTTTTGGTATGAGAGCGATGTTGTATTTTAATGATGTAACAAACAAATAAACAAATTTTAAATGTTTGTTTATATTGTACGTAAGAGAGCAGCATTGTTTGTTGCATAAATAATTTATTTCCTTGTTTATCAGACTATTTTCTAAACGTACTGATACTGCCAATATTATGTTCAATAAATATTCAAACTTAAGAATCGTTTTTTGGCAGTTTTAAACTTAATGTTTACAAATTAAGACAACAGTTTCAATTGACTTACTGTCAATCATTATTCAAATCTAAATACTAAATGTGATGCGTTGTGAGCAAAACCTTTTTATTATATTCATTAGAAATTTAATAAATTTAAATAAAATACTTTAAACAGTTATAAACAATTATAAACAAATTCTTTCGGTGTGAGAGCATAGACCATAGTAACTATAATTTTATGTGTATTCTATTGCATTATAGCTCTATTCTCTCACACCGAAAGAATTTGTTTATATTTGAGTAAAATATGACAAAATAAAATCATATAAATTGCTTTATAGAATAAAACGCTATACATAAACGTAATATAGCAAACAAGAAAACAAAATATCTAAAATCATTTTAAAACAAAAGCTTTGATTTTTTAATTGATTTATAATAATTTGACAAACTTCTCTTCCTTGATATCATCGGAGTCAATAATTATAGGTTAGGTTAGGTTAGATTAAGTTAGGTTAGGTTAGGTTAGGTTAGG
>JAQIXJ010004920.1:0-10079 GCA_034700185.1 Phthiracarus laevigatus | reverse complement strand
TATGTTTAAACAAATAAGAAATTGACAACTATTAAAAACTTAATAAACACATTTATTTTTAGATTCTTAAAAAATATAAAATAACCACTAAATTATGAACGTAGGCTTCAATTCAATTCGGGACAACAATTTACGGATTGGTACGCAAAGGCGTAATAGTTAACCTCTGCGGATACAATAAACGGCCAGCAAATGGTGGATATTATGTTGATGACGCAAAAATTGCAAACGGCATTCCATCCTACATCTCCTATAACATCGATGTATTTCCATTCGGTTTGCGAAGAAAATTGCAAAAAATGCTGTTCGTGGACCTTCTTTTATCATTTGCATTGAAATCAACAAAAAAATACCAGCACAAAGTTTCACAAGTTGAAATCTTGAAATCCTCGTAATCACAACAAAAAACTGAGATTTTTTAAACAAAACAAAATATTCAAATTTGTTCCAACAAAATAACCGATTTCTATAAATTATAATTTAAATTTGCTAATAAATTTTATTAATATAAAAATATTAAATTAATGCGATTAAAATGAGAAATAAGCAAATGTCAGTAATTAAACAATTAGTGTAAATAATAAATGTATGTATTGATGAAAACCAATATTCGATCAAATTTCGTTTGTTTATGGCATATTCTTCACGCTTAATGGAAATTACAATTGGAAGTTAATTTAGAGCCTATTTTTGCGACCAATCAGGTTCAATGCTGCAATCATAGACTAAATTATCAACTTATATTTTTGAGAAAAATTGTCACAATTTATTAATCAGCCGATTAATTAATATAGATTTTCACCCATATATCTTATGGCTAATATTGCTAATATAAAATTTAAGTTTCAAAAATAATGAATAGACAACTGAAACGCTAATAATAATATAATCTTTAATTGAATTGAATTAAATCAATAAATAAAATATCAATAATTAAACAATTTCGAGAAAAATCAGGTCAGTTATGGATTATATTTTATGAAAAACTAAATTAAATATAGAACACAGTGATTTGTATCAACAATCGATACACTGTTCATCGTAAGCCAATGCGCAACAGAACGGCATTCCATACACTTCTATCAGATCATTGTTCTCCATCTCCAGAAGTCGTGGCGTGTGTTCATCTGTGATAACACTGTCTCCAAACACGAACTTCAATGACCACACGTTTACTCCCACTCTTTTTGCATATGTTTTTCGCATTTTAGCGAACTTAGCGTCACTTCTCAATCGAATACGGATTTCCACAAAGTTTTGTTTGTCCACAATTCGCAGACGTATGTAATCTGCGTTCGACCGTTCACTGCAATGTCGATTCATCACTGTTTCGATATGATTTTGGTTTGTTTCCCGATTTAAATGCGAGAATACATTCGTAATATTATTGATTGCCGATTCTCAATGCATTCTATACTATATAGTATGCGTGTTTAAATTACGTTAATATTTTGGTAAACATTAATAATGACTCATTCATACGATTGAAAGTAATGAATCACTAATACTATACTATTTTCGTTACTAAACTTTAAACTTTTTATCCCTTTAAACTTTAAAATCCAATCTCAATGCTCACTTTTCTTTGTGTTTTCTCACAATTTTCGTCACTTTATTTTTGAATCAATAGAGCTATAACTAGATGGGTATTTTTCAATATAAATTACGTTTTACGAGTTTAACGCGTAAATCATTATTCTCTAAACGAGTCCAATCCCTGGAAATATTTGCAAATTTATTTAATACCTATAAGGATTAAACAAGCTAACAAGGGTAGAATGACTAATCCTTGGCTTAAATTTTAATCTTATTCAAAAGCACATTTCACTGTGTTAATCCAAACGTTGGTATACATGTAATAGCCTTATGTTGTACCTAAAATCCGCATGCGTTCTTAATAATATACACGGTATATTAGAATATGATTATTTTTATCAATTCATGAAAATATTTTGAAATCAATTACGTTAATTAATTTAGATTTATTTTTTAATTATAGTCAATTTGATTTGTATAAATTTTAACTTTTTAAAACACGCTCACAATATTTGCATCTAATTCTAATGATCGGAAAACATTGCACTTTAATCATGTTATTGATGCCATCTGTCATGCTTTGATCTATTAGTATAAGTTTTTATTTGATTCTCAACTTGAAATAACCAGTATAAATACGAGTTAAATTTTATTAGTTTCAATGTTTGACATAATTTGACATATATTTTTAACAATAAAAACATTTATTGTAATACTTTTACTTTGTTTATATCTTATCATTTTGTATACAATTATTAACACCTACGGTATCATTATATTATAATCCAATTTATAATTACAGAAAATTTTTAACTTTAACTACAATTTAATTGATTGCAAGCAAAAACTAATTAAATTAGTAAATTAAAATTAAAAATGATTTTCAGTTATAATGATCAATAGAGTGTGATTCCTCTTCACATGATTTTTTGAATTTTCAAATTAGATTTATTTAAAAAATTTGTCGAACAGCGAGTAATGATTCATTACCTATAATAAAAGGGAAAATAATTTAATTACGGGCTAACAAAAGTTAAATTAAGAAGTAAATATTAAAATTATTCAAAATGTTCATAGCATGGCTTTAAAGTGGTTAACGATAAATTGAAATTAATCTTATAATGCTTTTAGAAAGCATTACAGTCAATGAGAATTGGAAAAAACTTACATTACTATACTTGAGTTTCTCGGACGTGAAATATTCGAAAAACGTTTTATTAATGTTATAATCCTTGCAGTTTGCTATTAATGATTTAAATTTGTCAATGTTTTTCGTTTCCTCTTCCGCTAATAACCAACTTTTATCTTCCATTATTCGTTCACACGTTGGCCTATTCTTAGCCGTGTGATCAATCATTCTCGTCTGTAACATCTTTAGACTATTTAATTTACTATCATATAAGCGTACGATTCGATCGCTATCTGGCATAACACTAAAAATGATTAATGTTATCGGTTTGTTATTTATGTGAGACTTATAAAATGAATTACTTTTTTGACAAAAAACCGCTTATCTTTGCCAAAACCATTCCGAGACTAAAAATATCGGCTAAAGTATCATAGCTTCCCAAATTAACTTCAGGTGCTCTGTAGTTAGCGGTGCCCTTGTCTTTGCTGTGTGACATTTCCGGTGTGTCGTGAAACACAGCGAAACCGAAATCAGCGATTTTAATAAACCGTCCATTTTCGCCATTTGTTACCAGAATATTTGCTGGTTTTAGGTCTCTGTGTATAATTTGTGGTTGACATGAGTGTAGATAATTCACTCCAATTACTATTTCTTTGAATATATTCGTTACCACGAATAAATGGATTATGTTTGGAGTTATTTTTTCCGACAATTTTACAACATTTCTCAAATCCATAGCACATAATTCCATTTGTATATATAGTTTAGCAACTTTTCTGTCTATTTTTATGAAAAACTTTAATTTAGTTATTTACATTTGAATGAAAGTGAATTGATTTTAAAACGGGATTCATATAGATTGATTCATCGGAATATCAATAGATTTGAAACGTGCCCTCAATCACTATTACGCAAAACTCCCAAATATTATAAAAAAAAGGACAAAACATTCAATTTTATAAAAGATTCATATTATATAACTATTGCTAAATATAAACCAATTAATATTTCGATGATTTATTCAGTCATCTTTTTGTAATTTCAATTTTAAAAAAAGTTTACCATTTGTTAATCAGTCGTAATCAAGCGCTCAATGAGTTAAAAATATAATTGTTTTAATAAAAACATTTTGCTTAAATAAGCTTTTGATTTATAATCATTTAAATCCGATAAAAGGATTGTGTCTTTATTTTCGATATAATTTTGATTCGTAAATACAAACTGGTATAAGCATGAGGCGTGTTCGAGACTCGAGATTTGATCGTCGTAATTAGTGTAGAGCCCGGTTACCTCTAAGTGTTGATTATCACTTCATTTGCTTGGATTAACGGTCAGCACTTCTCAGATTTATAAGCATGCATAGCATAATTGTTACACTTATTGACATAATGTGTTCATCGTTTTTATGTATGGCTTTATATCAGGGTGTCCCAGAGAGTAGGCTTGGGAGGGGGGTTACTTCCCCAAAAAAATCTCATAAATTTGACCCACCCTACCTAAAAAATAGAAAATGACATCTCTATGGGAGAATAATATTTTAAATGGTTTTTTGGCCGATAGCAGAAAAATCGTCGCTTAAATCCGAGTAGTTTGACCCCCCTTATTATTTTGAAATGTCTGAAAGTAACCTCACCCCTAACCGACACCCTGCTTTAAATACATCGCAGAAACTTCCGAACCCTGTTTCGTCGGCATCACAACAAATGAATTCATTTGTGAACCTACCGTTTTTAACAAATATCTGTCCCTCATTTGAAGCATCAAAAACATTACGATACGAATCACTTAATTGATCCAATTTGGCATTAGAATCAGTCACGCTTTCCGGATAAAATTTTGTATATAATATCTCTAATTCCCGTTCAACGTCTGATTTATCAGTCTTAGAACTTTTTTTGGTTTCTAAAAATGCTGCACGAATTAAAGAATCGAAATAATTATTGTTAGCCATGTTTTTTTAAAAACCGGTTGCAACAACACCACTATCACATAAAAATATGTAATGATGCCTTTTATCATTTAACTTATATATATACCTTTTTTAATCAAATCAAAAAAGTATTAAACACTACATAATGAATCGATTTAATCTAATTAAAAACATGGATAACTATTATTTTTGTATTGTGAATAATTTTTTAACTATATTTGAATAAACTTATTGAAGTTTTATTCTAAACATTACAATTTATAAACAAATCGCATAAAATTCATTAAAGAGATAATTAACTCTAATATATCGCAAAACTACAAGATTACTACATAGATAAAAGTTGTATAGAATGCTAAGAAATATTTATCAAAATTATGTTTAACAATTTTGGGTATTAAAAATTCATTATCAGCTTATATGATATGATTAGTAGGAACTTAAATGGATTACATGAACTGATATAAATTTATTTTGAATAGTTATTAAAATTTGTAAAACTTATTTACTTTTTACTAATATTCAGTTATTACTTTAATTTGTTTAAACAACCATTTCAATTATTGCGATAAATTACAACTTTAAGACTTTCACTTGAAATTAAAGTTTCTAATAGCAATATCCAATGATATGTGGTTAATTTACTCATTATTGAAATAGATTAGTAATTCTGGTCAACAAAGTTGGATTTTTTTCATTACCTTATATATTACAAAACAAATTTTTTATTGATTTTATATTTTACATTAATTGCAGTTTGTACTCAGTTCTAACGTTCAGAAACACGACATAGGGATAAATTGTTAGATAAGCTCAGGCAAATTTTTCACGCAAATCTGATTTTCAAATACACGACATTCGGATAATTATTAGTTTAGCATTGGAAAAAAATTGAGCGCCTTTCTATTGTTTAGAGATCGCAACACTCATAGTGTTACTTTAGCGCAGAAAATGTTTTAACGCTGTTCTGATTTTCAAATAGTCGGCTATGGCATAGTGTTAATTTAGCGCAGAAAATGTTTTAACGCTGTTCTGATGTTCAAATAGTCAGATATGGCATAGTGTTACTTTAGTGTAGAAAATGTTTTTACGCTGTTCTAATGTTCTATTAGTCGGGTATGGCATAGTGTTACTTTAGCGTAGAAAATGTTTTTACGCTGTTCTAATGTTCTATTAGTCGGGTATATAATAGTGTTACTTTAGCGTAGAAATTGTTTTTACGCTGTTCTGATGTTTAAATAGTCGGATATCGCATAGTATTACTTTAGCGCAGAAAATGTTTTTCGGCTGTTCTGATGTTGATAGATCAAGCATACGCATAGTGTTAGTTTCGAGCATTTTTAACTTATACACCTTTCTGATATTCAGAAGCATGCGATACTCACAAAGCGTGTTATGCACTAATTGCTGGGAAACGTATCGCACTAAGTTTATATACTAAACACAAACTCCTACGGCATGGCTATTCCTATAAAACTATTTTACATTACTCAGTAATAAACTTAAACAAAATTAAGAAAGATTGTAATTTTTTTAAATCGAAATAATATTGTTTATTTATATCCGTTATATAATAACTGTACATACAATATTATTAAACCTTTAAGCTTCATTTTTTTATAAAAAGTGAGCTTAAAGAAACAAAATTTAAAAAAATATTTAAAACTCAATTTATCCATAAATATCATTGAGTTCAAAAAATAAAAAACGTCAAGATTTTTAAAATAGTGTTAATCAATAAAAACTTCAGTGTTGAATATACATGACATATTTTGTTAAAAATTATTAAATTCGTTAATTTTAATTACAGCTCAATTATCGTTTTCGTGTTTTAATTTGTTGTAAACTATATCGAATTAATTTTCTTAATCAGAGTTCGGTCTATAAGAATTTGTGTTTATTACATGATTAACAGCTTGAAATAAATCTCTTAAACAGCGTTGGTCTATAATAGACAATGTCAAACGGTTTCTTAATTGTACTAAAATATTCTGTTTACCTCTCATTGATTTGTTTGGGTGCACAACAGCATTGTTTTCCGTATGAAAATGTAGATTTTGTTTTTGGAAATCTCTAGAATCGTTTATGAAAAACCATGATATTTGATGTTCTAACATAAAACTGCATGTCGGCCTATCTTTAATACGCGGAGAAACGCATTTAATATATATAGCAAATAGATAATTGTAATAAGACGTCAAACTATCATCAATTGATACTTCATCACTAAAAATAAATTTTTCTGTATTCGTTAAGTTTCAAAAAAATGTTTAAAAAATACAATACTAATTAATATCAAAGTTGAACATTTCTGCCATAACTCTTCCCAAACTATAAACGTCTGATTTTGTATCATACTTATTATCATTCAATTCAGGCGCTCTATACTGGACTGTTCCGATGTATTTGGTGTGCGATTCATCCTCAAAACAATGATAAGTAGATAAACCAAAGTCTGATAATTTTACACATTTTTCACCGTTTATTTCATTAACCATTATGTTTTCGGGTTTTATATCTCTATGAATAATTTGTGGATCGAGACCATGTAAGTATTGAACAGATTCTATTAATTGACGGAAAAGCTTGCAGTTATCGATATATTGTTTTAAAGTTTGCGTATTTTTAGTTGTATAGTCCAATGATTTAATGTATGTTTTTAAAGTCATGGAACATAACTCCATTTGTATGTGCAACAATAGATCATTCTTTGGATCAAATAACATACTTCTTTGATCTAACTGTGTATTTGTAGTGCCGATATAATAATTAGGTTCAATCCACGAATCAATGTATTTGACCACATAATTGCCATTAAGTTGACTCAATAACTTTATTTCATTCAAAGTTTTGGACCTTTCGCCACTTTTGAATGGTATTTTTTTGATAGCATATACATTATTGTCTATCAGTGACATTGCTTCAAACACAGTCGAAAATGTTCCCTTTCCTAATGGTAAAACTTCAATAAAGTTTTCAAAATAAACATACATTTTAACGCATTTATTTTATTAAAAGTTTCTATTACTGCTACTGTTTCTGTAACTATCAATGCTATTTATATGTGAACAAATTATAGGAAAATTGGCACAATGTCAATTCTTAGGTTAGCAATAATCAATATTTATGTATTATTAATCAATATTGATTAATAATACATAAATATTTGATTTCTCAATAAAATTTATGCAGTTATTACTTCTATCTTATTATTTGTTTATATTAAAGAGTTTAAAACGATAAATAAAAATGTTTCGTAAAACTCGGTTTGTAATATGAAGTCAGAGCCATTTGGTGTTTGGCCAAAAGTTAATTTCTTTAGAGTGATATCACTATTGCTATTGAAACAAAACATTTTTTATATAATCCTATGAATGCATTGAAATATTAGTTAAACTGTAAATGTGGGCGTGGCTTAGTACAACATTTATATGCATTCATAAGATTGTTTGATTGAAACGTTAGATCTGATGTCACGAAGATCATGCAAAGCAAGCGTTTTCTTACAATAAAAACACGTTTATGATGCGAAATAGTTTAAAAATTCAGTAAATCGTTTTTTTCAATATAATTTTACGTACGAGAAGTGTTACATTTATATTAAATAGTGATTTGATTTTTAAAATATTGCAAATAACAACAAATGTTAATCGTTGGTAATATTTAAGAATTTTTAAAATTAAATTATATTAAATTATTTCTCTCATTTCATTCAGTTGATCTTTGCTCATCTCATCTCTAGGTTTACATAAAATAATTTATTTAAAAAAATTTGATAAAAATTAATACCTGTTAGCAAAAGCTGGTGCATTTTAATTGCATTAATAGTTAATCGTGTTTATGTTTGTCTTTAAACACATTGCCGAAGAGTAGATAAACCAAAGTCTGCTAATTTAGCAATCTTTGATTTTTTTTTGTTATTATAAACATGTTGTAAATATCTTATACTCATTAATATCAATTTTAAACAGCTCTTCCATAAATCACCCAAACGATAAACGTCAGATTTTGTGTTTTAATTTTAAAATTGAATTTCGGAACTCTATTCTTGACTGCTCCGAAGTATTTTGTGTGCGATTAATACATACAACTATAAAAAGTAGTCAAACCAATGTCTGCAATTTTAACATACTTTTCACAATATATTTCTTTAACCATTATATTATTTCGCTTTAAAACTCTATGAATGATTTGCAGATTAAAATTTTTCATAGAAAGTAATGTAAGTATTGAGCACTCTCTAATAATTGACGGAAAATTTTACAGTTAACACTAAAATGTTCTAAAGTTTTTGTGTTTATAGTGGTGTAAGTCAAAGTGATTTCAATGTCATCGAAAAAATCTCCATTTGTATGTGCAATAAAAGATCAACCTTTGAATCGAATAATATACGCCCTTTGAATTATGCGTTCACTAATAGTTCCGATGTAATAATTAGGTTTAATCCACTAATCCATGTATTTGACCACATAATTGCTAATGGAGTCGATTCAATTAATCTTTCGATGTTTTTAATTCTGCGTCACTTTTGAATGGAATTTTTTTTGGTTGAATATAAATTGTTGAATTTCAGTGATGTTGCATTAAACACTGTGGAAAATACTTCATTGCCTATTAAATTGATTTCTTCAAAATTTTCAGATTAAATAGACAATTTTAACAACACTTTAATGACTGACTACTATTACAATAACGTTCTTAAAAAATCACTTTATGAAAAATAGAGTTTAATAACTAAGGTAATGATAAATTACAAGTTTCTTTCTTACACCATATCTCATAGAAAAAGATTGTTTGGATTGCTTAGCAATTTTTATCAAAATTACTTTTGCCTTTTTTTGTTTATTGAAGTTTAAAGACATCTATTGTTTCTGTTTACTATTAAAACTAGATGTTAACTTAATTTGTATGATAATTTAGGTTTAATAGAACCTTTATTTAAACTGGTTGAGTTTTTTATTTTTGAGTTTGAAAATAAGACATTTAAAATTTTTCAACATAGACGCACAAGTTCTTGAAAATTATAATAAAGTGACAATTTATTAGAAAATAATTAACTGTCAATTTTATTTCTATAAATTTTAAAGTTTCGGTTTAAAACACGCTCACTATATTAGCATCTAATTCTAATGATCGGAAAACATTGCACTTTAATCATGTTATTGATGCCATCTGTCATGCTTTGATCTAATAGTATAAGTTTTTATTTGATTCTCAACTTGAAATAACCAGTATAAATATGAGTTAAATTTTATTAGTTTTAATGTTTGACATAATTTGACATATATTTTTAACAATAAAAACATTTACTGTAATACTTTTACTTTGATTTTTTCATATAGGCTTATGTTTTCAATAAAACAAATTTAATTTAAAACATGTTAAATCATAATTAATAACAGAGATAGATTTGCTTTCTGTCTTTCCGCGACTGAGTGCGCATAGTGTTTATGCTGACGATATTGTGATCTTAACGAATACGCA
>JAQIXJ010004919.1:0-10079 GCA_034700185.1 Phthiracarus laevigatus | reverse complement strand
TCAAGCGCTTGAACAAGATGCAAATGAAGATTATGCTACACAGTTTTCTTAATTATTGCATAGATATATAAAGTATCAAAATAATTGTAACTTTTTATGAGAGATTACCACACAGTTTTCTTAATATTTGCATAGATATATTAATTATCTAAATATCTGTATCTTTTTATGAGAAATTACCACACAGTTTTCTTAATATTTGCTAGATTATTAGTATTATAAATATTTACTTTTCAAGCGCTTGAACAAGATGCAAATGAAGATTATGCTACACAGTTTTCTTAATTATTGCATAGATATATAAAGTATCTAAATAATTGTAACTTTTTATGAGAGATTACTACACAGTTTTCTTAATTTTTACATAGATATAGTAATTTTCTAAATAATTGTAACTTTTTATGACATTATACCACACAGTTTTCTTAATATTTGCTAGATTATATAAGTTTTCTAAATAATTGTAACTTATTATGAGAATATGCTACACAGTTTTCTAATAAATCGAAGTAAAATATATCAATTTTCTATTATAAAAGTTAATTTTTATTTAAAGGTTTGTAAAATTTATATTACTCTAAATCACATTGCAGTTAATGACTTATATTTATGATAATGTCGACTCTTTTTTGATTTATTTTTCTATTTTAAAAATTGTTATAAGGCAACAAGTAATTTAAGTTTTGAATTCCTATTCAAATAGTCAATTTCTAAACATTTAACAAGGATATTAGTCATGTTGCATTCGTTAGATTCATATTTTTCCAATTTATAATATTTCGTAACCATTTCTTGCGTACATTGAAATTCGGAAAAATGCCAAACATCATTGCTGATTAGCACTGATTTTATTTTTCCAGGTATTAAATCTTTGCACATGTAAAATGACAAACAATACGATAATAACTGTGAATACGCGGAATGTAATTGTGTTTTAGTTAATTTTGAATCTTTAATTTCAAGAATTGCTGGAATATCAAAAGCTTTGATTTTAAAGCAAAATCTTCTTCCCATTTATGCGGCAATAATATTATATCGATATATACATATTTAGATGTGAAACTTTTAAGAAAGAAAAAGTAAAAATATTGAGAACAATTCATGTTCTTATTCAAGCGCTTGAAAAAGAATGCATTTGTCATTAATGGTAATTAAACAATTCTATACCTGAAATCAGGGTGGAATATTTGTGTTATAGAATAATTTTTGTTTATTTCACCCAATGGTTTGAAAAACATAAATATCCGCTCAATAAAATCAGAATAACTTGATTCTTGTCTTATGTTATTAATCTTTTTCATCAAATAGTTGTAAATATTCAACATAAAAACGCGATTTTGCAAAGTAAGCCATTTATTATCCGGATCATATTTCTTCAAACAGTTTAAATCGAAATTTAAAAACATTTTCAACTCTTCTTCGATTTCTTTTTTAACGTTATTTATTTTTGCAATAATATCGCGTACATTTTTTATAACCATGTTTTCTATTTTTAAATCGTAGCCAAAATAACTTAACCAATATGGTCTATTCGAACTTGGAGATAGTTTTTGGATGCCATCATAATAATAAAAGGCTGGAACACACTCCATTCTTATTCCAAACAGGTAAAAATAGCCAAAATTTAGGTTGAAATATGAGTGGCAAATGCCGGTTTTTGTGAACGAATAGCAAAAAACACCACAAAACTGGCCAAAATATAAAAATTTAGGCAAAAATGATCAAAAATAAAAATAAAAATCGAGTGGCATATGCCGGTTTTGACATAAAAATAGTGATATTCGGAATCAAAATTGAAAAAAATTGTCGAAAAACTTGCCAAAATGGGAAAAATTAGGCTAAAAAGATAAAATTTATTAATAAAAAAGTGGCATATGCCGCTATTTTCAGTAAAATTATTGATACATAATCTCAAAAATGTCTCAAAATCTAGTCATCATAGGGGAAATTTGGCAAAAATGTCAAAACTTAAAGTGGCATATGCCACTAATAAACGATTATAAAGTGATTTGTTTTTGATTTCTTCTGCTTTTAATATAATATATAACTAATAACAGAAAATATAAATTAATGGGTGCGAGCGAACGAAGAGAGCGAGCGACCATAAACTTACTAAAATTTAAATAGCAAAGTCAGATATTATGACCGCAACGATCTTGTTTAAAAATATAAATGCCAATTTTATGAGTTTATTTGGTCATTTATTAATTATATTTATAGCGCATTTTTTATATGTTATAGGCTATAATTGTGAATCTAATAAATATATTAAAAAATTTTTAACCTGCGTTTTATACTTAAAATTCTGAACAAATTGAAATTTTTAATTTTAGTGAAAATATTCCATTTGAACAATATCATCGATATTTGTATAACCTAAGTTAATAATCATTATAAGAATCGTAACAAAATATAATTAACAACACAAAACTACTAGACTAACAAAATTAAATTATTATATGCCATTAAATAGTTTATATTGCACAAGAAAAATGCCACCATTAAAAAAAGTGTAAAAGTTCATTCCATCTTTTTGTGGTCATAAATTTATTAATTTTTTCTGAAGAGATTTAACATTCACACATACTTTAGTTTATTTTTCCAATACCTATATATTCTAACATTGAATTTAGGGAAATATAAAATTGTGATAATTTTTTAGCTATTTATTATGCGATGTTAATAATATTATCGCAGTTGTAAAGCAATACAGTGCTGAGTGTGATTAAATCAAACAAAGCAAAATATAGTAAATTCCTATTAAACAAAATAAAACGTAAAAACATTATCTTTTTAGGAGTAATTTAGTATTATTACATGTTGTTTTATAACTTTAATATTATATATAACACTTATTTTAGTGTCATTATATAATTAATATTATATAACAACAAACTAATTGTATAAGCTGACATATTACTCACTTTTTTTATTATATTTATAAAGATAAAATATTCACTGAGTTTTGGTTAAAATAATATATTTTTAGGTAGAGATGGTCAACTTTTTGAGAATTCCTGTGTTATATGGGTATAACCCCCTAAACGCCCCGCTCTAGTACACCCTGCTTATATTACATAACAATAATTAAAAAAGTTTTTCACTGATTAAGAGCATTGTTCTTTCACGAAAGAAATATGTGTTCCGCAACAATAAACAGTAGACATGCATAACGGGTTTATTCAACAATAACCTTTTGCTATTTTCACTTACGTGTTATCGTGGTTCTTGTGGTAAAACCAAGAAGTATTCTTCAACTGTCGGTCTCGAATCCTGTTTTAAAACAGGAGTCCAGTACCAGCAGGCCACTACTGCTTGTGCATACACTACAATTTCTCTTGCTCAGTCGGAAGGATTGGATGGCCTCAACGACTACCATTATTTTCGATATTATTTTTTTTAGTTTCTTCAACACTTATTATTTCATTCCTTCAAAGACGAATCAAATTACTGGTTTTAATTATTAAGGAGTTCTTCAACGAAATTGAAATTTATTAGCGATGTCTATCATTGGATCAATTTCAGCGTTTGATCCAAAGGACTGGCGCTTTGGTACTTACGTGTCTCGTCTTCGGGTTTTTTTCGTCGTCAACAAAGTTAAAGTAGATAGTCAAGTGGCGTTCTTCATCAGTTATGGGCGACGCAATGTTCAACCTCTCCACGCCTGACGATCCGATGATGAAGAACTTCGACCATTGTGGCTATTCTCTCAGCACATTTCGAACCACCATCGCTGGAAGTTGCCGAAAGACAACACTTCCAGTCTCGACGAAAACACGACGGTGAATCGATTACGGCTTATATGGCAGATCTCAAGCGGATTTCTCTTACGTGTAACTTTGGCGACTACTTGTCAACTCCTCTTCGCGATCAATTGGTAACTGGTATACGGAAATATACAGCGAAGAGGCGATTATTGACCGAAGTTGGTCTTACTTTCGATAAAGCAGTCAACATCGCTTCACAACTGGAAGTCGCTGATAAAGAAGTTATTCCCTTACAATATAATTTTAATAAACTTAAATTATTATTTTCATTAGGTATCATAAATTTACTTAATTAATTATTTAAAACATAAAAATAGCGTAATATTTAATTTTTTAAACGTTTCAATATTTTATTTAATTGGATACTGACTTTTTAAAAAATTTGAAAAATATTATTTTTGACTACCTTTCTCTTCACTTTTTTGAAAAAACCCTTTTTTTTGATAAATATCTACTCTTTAAAAGCTACAATATTTACCCCTATTTTTGACGTCCATAAACACTGTCTAATTATTTTAAGTTTTTGAAACCTAAAAATAAACCCAAAACATATTTTTAAAAAATTCAAAAAAATATTTTCTAAAACTACATTTTTTATCAAAATTTTGAGGATCTATTAGTCATGATATCTTAAGCTGTCTAGGTGAAATTAATTATATAATTTAAAAAGTTTTTAATTTTTTGAGCGCACCATGTTGGACTTTTCAAATTTTATTTTCAGTCAAAATGCTTAGAAAAACACTCTATTTTAGAAAAATAATCTCTGTCATTTCAAAAAATGGGGCAGCTTACCTATGGAAGTTAATACTATCTCTTTTTATTCCGTATTTTAACTTTATTAAAATAAAATTAAAGTTTAAAAGCTTAAACAAAACTTCAAATAAAAAATAACTTTACAATATTATCTCATTGAAAAAATCATTAATGGTTTTAGAGACTAATTAAGTTCACAAAGTTTAGGAGAGAGAGATAGTAAGATTATCTTATTAAATTACGTAACTTAATAAAAATTTCAATTGTTAAATATATTTTCTAATATATAAATAAAATTGTTTATTAAATTAAAAGTTTAATTGGTGCATTTCTACATACAAAATTTTTATTCGATATTATAGCTTTATTAATATTAAACTAAAATTATTAAGGCTTAAACAAAACTAGAAATAAAAACTAACTTTACAATATTTTGTTATTGAAACAATCATTAATAATTTTTGAGACTAATGAAAATTACAAAGTTTAGAAGAGTTACAGAGTAAGATGATCTTATTATTTAACATAATTTAAGAAAAGTTTTTAATGGTTAAATATATTTTGATAAAATAACAAAATTGTTTATTAATTTAAAGGTTTAATTGATGCATTTCTAAATACAAATTTTTTATTCTATATTATAGCTTTATTAATATTAAACTAAATTATTTAAAGCTTAAACAAAACTTGAAATAAAAACTAGCTTTACAATATTTTGTCATTGTAATAATCATTAATAATTTTTTAGACTAAATAAAATCACAAAATTTAGGAGAGAGAGATACACTTAAGTGCATCACGTGAATTATGTGCATAATGTAAATTGACCGAGGTTTAAAATCTTGAAAATGGTCAAATCAATGACCGATGATATTATTACTGTAAATCGTCTTACTTTTTTGAAGAGGAGATAAATTTAAAAGGTAAATGATTAATCACGTGACAATAAAAAATTTAATCATTTTTTAGATTAATACTAAAGTTGCAGTAATTAAATAGCTTATAAGGTACTTTAGTAGTATGATGAGGACATAACCGGTTCGCGCACGAATAGGTCATTTCGTATCCAAAGTAAAGCATAATCAAAAATTAAACATGGCTATTTGGGTCAATTAGTCCCAAAGAAACCTGATTAAGCAAGTTACTCCCAAATAAACCTCTGAAAAGACATTGTTGAGCGCATTAAGGAAATTCATTTTAGGCCCTGCCGGTGCCCTATTACCCCGTAATGTTTCGGTGAGGAGTTAGATCAGATTAATTAATCGAAAGAAATTAACAATTAAAAATTGGTTTTTAATTTTTTAATTATTTGAAATCGAATAAAAAAATATAATGAATTTTATTATAACTTTAATTATTTATGAGTACTGTTGCATTATTCTTAATAAAGTTATGCAAAATGAAGCTAATTATTTTAGTTTTTACACAAGGTAAATTTTTGAGTCGTTTTATCCGACGAATTTTTTCTTGTTGGCTTATAATTATCACAATTTTTAAAAATGTCATCCATATTGTAATTAGGTTTGCGCTTATTCTATTATTTCATTATTCAAATGTGGTAATCCAAATGGCTCAAAATACTCTGAAGGTGCTTTATATTTCACCGTTATAGCAACCCAATGCTCTCCTGGCTGTGTTGATTTGTCTGTATTTACAGTGCTTAAATCTTTTTTTGCTACAGAGAGTTTGTCTCTAGGAAAAACCCCAATAAAAAAATTTAAACGGTTTTCTTTTAATTCCAGATTATAGAATTTTGTGTCAAATTCCCTGTTCCTGTGTCCTTTTTCTAGTTTTCTAAGATTTCTATTCTCTTACCTCTTTCAACTACAAGTGATAATACTAAAACACACTATGACACGCGACTAATTGTATCTATAACACAATTTTAATGTTACATAGTCGACAGCTAAACTAAGAAAGAATAAAATTATCCTTAACACCCACTGAGTTACCCTCAGTTTCTTAAAACCTTTGTAAATTTTTTTAGGTTGAAATAATTTAGTAAAGTTTTAGGTATTCTTCGAATATATAAACACTATTATTATGGTAAACTTTCAAGAGTTTTGCTATAAAACTTTTATTTGTATAAACATGTTTTTAGCCGCGAGTTTTGTCGTGGGTAGAGTTTATCACGTAATTCCTTAAAAGGATGGCAATGTTATTCAATGGGATTTGTTCCTTTTTGTTAACTTACAGTGCAAAACAAGTTCAGTTTACGTGGCAAAATAAAAAGGGAATATATTTTTTACTATTCCTGTGAGTTTTTATGTATTTTGGAATAAAAAACTTGTATTGGCTACGATATCTTGTGATCAAAACAAGTAATCGTTGCTCTAGAAATTATTTTGCTGTTAAATTTTTCTTTTGTATTTTGAGATAAAAAACTTGTATTGGTTACGATAATTTGTAAACAATTCAATTATTCACTTGTATGGAAAATACTTTTTTGTTAACAATAATGATACTGAATTTTGGGTCAAAAATTCAGTCTAAAATAATTTACTATTAAATTACTCTGTTTATGTTCTTGTTTTTTCAATTATGGGATTATTGGGATCGAATCATTGCCATGGTTTGAAATTATTGATTCAAAAGCTATGATAAAATTGTTTATTGGATTTAAATAAATTATCGAAAAATAAATCAATCGCAGTTACATAAGTTTACATTTATAAGATTTAGTTTGAAATATTTGCTTAAAAAATCAATTTTTGTTATCATGTGAAATATTTATTTTTGTTATTTATAAATCTTGTTCAATAAATTTCTTATAAAAATTTAGATATTTTGCTAATTATTAGTCTTCTTTAATTCCCAATATACGTTATAAAATGTTTTAAGTGGTAATAAAATACTTTATACATTTTTTTAATCGTTAACAAAATATTGGTGGGAATAGAAGCTCAATTTTTATCCCGAAATATTAAATTTTTTAACATAGCTAACATATTAGCTGTATTATAAGGTCAATTTATATTCCGAAATATTTTTTAATTTTTCTAAGCGTCTAACTGTAAGTTACGTATGTAAATTTAATACTTATCCCATAATACTGTATAATGGTTGCGTACAATATATTATTTTGAATTCATGCACTATAAGTAGTATTTTTATAATATATTTGATGGCAATGCACTACCAAAATTAGGGATAACCCCATAAAACTCAAACTTACAAAAATTTATTAATTCCTAAAAGTATTAAAGCATATAAAAATTTTTATCGAAACAATAGTAATTAAAAGTTTTGTTTGTTAAAAAATAGAAAACAATAGATTTAAAGTCAAAGTGAGCGCATTATTAATGTTCATTCTTGTTTTATATTTAACACTATCAAAGCCTTCAACGCTAGAAAAATGCCAAAAAGACTTTCATGTCTAAAGTAAAATGAACATTAAACGATTATATTTTAGAAATAATATCTTAATTTACTCTCATAAAAATTATTTTAGGAATTATATAATTATAAAAGAGATAAAATAACCGAAAAATCCTTAAAATCATTAGAATACTACTAAATGTTATTAGCTCATTTTGACAATCAGCTATTGGATTTGACATGTCTGTGTGTCTGTCTGGATTTAGAATTTTTTTTGATCACAAAATTGATTTAAAATTCCATCAAAATTGAACAATAATGGGCCAAAAGTTGGACAAAATTAGACTTAAAATTGTCAATAAAGGGCTAATTATGTGTCAAAATGGGGTAAAAAATGGCAATGCTAGTGGAAAAAAGGCTTAAATTGGGTGAAAAATGATTAAATATGAGGCATTATTGGTCAAAACTGAAACAAAATCGGGTTTCAAATGATTAATTTTGGGTACAATTTGTGTAAATTTTGGTGTCATGCGTCTTAATAATAAAGCTAAAACATGTTTTGACACGCGTTTAATTGTAACTATAAGCACAGTTTTGATGTTAACTCGTCGTTAGCTAAAATATGAATTAATAAAAATATTCTTAACATTCATTGAAGTACTATTTATAACAATGTTTCAAAGTACAGAAAAATAATTAGCGCAATAATCCTTATTATATATTTATCTCTTCATCTCCCTCTCTCTCCGTCACGTTCTCCTACAATATTAAAATCAGCTATTTTACGAACATTGCCTAACAATATCTGAAACTTTTAACCTATTGTTTTATTGCTCTAAAAAGGTTAAGTGTGAAATGCATTAATAAAACAAAATATCAGAAATGAAATTATTTAAAGGAGAATATCAACAATCAACAATATAAAAGGGCATAATAATGTTATTTCCCCGAGATGAAGAAAAGTTTTAATAAAAATATATATAAAATTATGGGAGCGAAGAACAATGAAATAGATCTACCAATTATTGACTAAATTTAACGTTGCAATTACATGTTATGAACATTTCTAACTTATTTCTACCTATTACTTTAAACTTAAATATGCAAGCTTTTGTATTTATAGACTTTTTATAAGCAAATCAAAACTTTTTTTGCATGCAATTTTGTTCGTCGATAAAAATCACACTAAACTTACATTGAATTTCATATTTCAAATTATTATTACAAAAGTGAGTTAAACGTTGACTACAATATTAAAATTAAGATAAGAATAGTCTATCATATTTTAAAACAATTAAAATAAATATTTAACGTTAATGTAAATTAATACAAGGAAGATATTATTGAAGAAAGTTTAATAAATCAAGTTATTCAGTATATTAGTCAGATATAATGACCGTTTCAATAGTGTTTTAAAATAATATTTTAAAAAATACTAGTTAGAAATCCGCTTAGCGTGGAAATAACATTTTAATCGCGTATATCATATTAATTATTTTAAATTTCTAAATTTAATAGAATATATTTTTTAAATTTTGTTTTATTATTTCATTTCACACTTAACTTTTTCGTGCAATACAACAATAGATTAAAAGTGTTAGATATTGTTAGGTAACGTTTAGTAAAAAAGCCTATTTTATTATTGTAGGAGAACATGACAGCGAGAGGGAAAGAGAGTGAGAGGGACGGATAGAATAACAGAGAGAGGGAAAGAGAGAGATAATTCTTTTTGTGTTTATTAAAGATAAGATATGGGTTACGCTAAAATATTTTGAAACAAGAATGACACTCAATTCAACTGAAATCCACTTAAATCTTAAACTTAAACTAATGTGCTCACGTGAGCACTTTCATTGACGTTTGTGTAATATTTCAGATCAAGAAAATGAATCCCTAATTATGTAAATGAAAAATCAATTTTCATAACCTTCATATTATTTAAGATAATATAATTACATTGCGTCATTTCAAAAAACTATAAAATAGAATACTTTCAATTTATTTTGAAAACTTTCCTTAATTTAACAAAAATTTTATAAAATTAAAGTTTTCAAACTTTATAGATATCATACCGTTACGATCTGTCAATCAAGGTTTTATTAGTTTTTTAGTGATAAAGTGGTTACGATTCATTAATAAATGACATATAAAAATTGTTAATTTCTCTTCAATTCAGAAGATAACAGGTCCTCTACCATTAAATTTACCATTAATTACTATTATGGGAGCACGTGTTTCGCG
>JAQIXJ010004918.1:0-10079 GCA_034700185.1 Phthiracarus laevigatus | reverse complement strand
GGTTTCCATTACAGAGTATTTAGTGTAAAACCTACTCTATTGCCATCTTCATGCATAATTTTCATATATTTAGACTCATCCCTTTTTGTCCAACTTATTTGGCGTCGTCTTTATGTATGGGATTAAGCTTAGCTGTAAGATTATATGTTGCAAATTTTTTTTAAATCACTATTAATGAGTTTTTACATATTCCAGATTTTAAGTAATAATTAATAGGAATACTAATTAAAAGTATTGTAAATAACTTTAAAAGTTACAATTAACATTAAACTTTGTATTATTTTTCAAAAGCAAAAATATTTCACTGATGTATGCAACACTTGGATGAGATTTGAAACATTTTGTGGTAATTTTTGTTTTTATTAATTGCTAACACCAGCTCAAACATCATTGGTTTAATCTTAAGCTTGAGCTTACAAATCTAAGCTCAAAAGATGGTGAGCTTCGAGCTTTAGAATTATACTAAATATTTTATTTGAGTTTTGTATTGCGCTTGAGCTGGCTTAAGCATTGAGCTTGAGCTTTCTGCCACCATTACTAATAAATCCATAGTTTTCTGTGATTTTTCAACTAACTATAAGCTTTATTTGGAATATATAATCTGTAATAACAAGATTATTTGAACTGTTTAATATTAAAAAGGCATAAAAAATATGAAATACGGAAAGCATATATAAATCATATTTTGGGCAAATATTTGATGTCATAAAAAAATAAATAATAGAATAATAAGCAGGATATTGACAAAATAACAGCTTTCAGGCGTAAACTGTGCTTTCGACTTTTAAAATAAACAAAAACCATTAGTCGTACGTTCACACTAATGGATCAAAAGCTGAAAATACGGAAAAAATAAATATTATTTCACTAAATTCCTAATCTGCCGTCTATTTTTCGGCGGCGCATATCCACCTTATCGTACTCTTCTACTAAGGCTTGTCATTCACTTTCGGGCGAAGTTTATGAACTTGTTATACCGACTTAGAGCGCAACGAATAATAAAATTACGATTTTGATCGCAATGAACCCGAAGGATGCGATTCATTTAGATCAACAAAGAAGATTGTTTCGACAGAGTCGCTATTAACAAGAAACTTAAGAAATGCTAAACTGTTTTCATAAAATTAATACAATTTTTATGCAAATAAACGCGAAAAAGTGGGAAGGCGTTCGAAAATAATAGCAATCGCACCCACTTCTCCGGTGTTATCGAAGCTTTTAATCTGTTTTTTACATAAAAGCAGTGGTAGTTATGAAAACAAGATTTGATTACCAGTGGATGAACCGGTGGCATATATGCGACTTCCATCGAGCGTTATTAACCTTAACAGGCAATACGAGGTAAACTTTCTGCTGGTGTTGTGAATGAAGTTGACGATTAGCGGATTGTTAATGAGCAGCGATTTCTCCGCCGATATCATATGCTTGCCGGGATAATCGAACCAATTATCGTCCGAACAGTAGTCGTGAAGATTGTCTGCAATTAAAAGTTGAGATTATGATTAATTGCCGCGTAAATTGCGTTAAACTCTTCTATAGATAATTTAAAAATTTGTGGCGTTTATTTTAATTTGAACGCATGACAAAGTTATTTTGCCAACTCGAGACACATAATTTTCAGGGAACAAAAATCAAATCATTTATCAAGCGTCTTAATTGGTATTAATAACTAAATCTTTTATCTATTCATCATATGCTACTTTTATGAGGAGGACATAAGTTACTGAACTTCTTAAAGGCCTCTTTAATTTATTAGTCCGTGTATAATAAAAATCACACAATAAACGACCACATCCTTTTGAATGGAAATGCGAAACTAGAGAACAAAATTTTATTTTTTTATGTTTTTTTACTCCCACTCGCCTCAAGAAATGTATTTTTAATCGCTTGGTGGTCCTGTTACAAATTGAAAACTTTTTAAGCGCATAATTTTTAATCCCCTGAATGCCGTTTTTGGTAAATTTAAGAAAAGTTATCGACGGTGTTTCGATTTTATTTGTATGAAATTATTACTTTGAATCGTTTAACCTTTCAATAACCTCCAGCTAAGCAATACAGAGATTTAGTAGCATTCGATTATGCGTTATTAGCTAGAATTGTAAGTTCCATGATATTTATTCTAGTAATTTACTTTGCTTTGCATATTTATTCGTACGACATAAACTTTAATGATAGCGAAGAGTGTTTTCCATTGACTAATAAACATTAGCACAAATAGCATCAAATAGAAAAAAAATCAGATAAAAACCACTCATTTGTGTTTATTATGTATTTTATAGCTTATGTTGATTGAAGCATTTAAATTGTAAGGATCTCTTAGTTGTTCAATACTTCTTGAATGCTCTTATATTCAAAGCTAGATCCATCGACTACGCGTCATAAATGACAATTATTTGTCCTTCATTTTATACCAAAGAGTACGATTCAGACGGATGTGTAAATATATTTATTTACTCGAATATAGATTTATGATTTTTTTGTTTGCAAAAATATTTCGTTTGACCACACTGTCAAAATTCATCATTGCTTCCTGTTTTTTCACACCATGTGATGGGTTTGACAGTATGTATGGTCAGCAGAAATATTTGAAAAATACAACAAAAATAGTTTTTATTCTAACTAAACTATTCGTACATCCGTCAAATTTAGTTCGACAATGTTATTTAAAATTTATAAACTAACAGCTCACTATTAAAAATATGGTCATTTTTTAATTTATTATCCTAATCGCGTTATAAACAAAAATTAGCAAAAACTAATTTATTATTATTTCGTCATTCCATTAATTTAGGTACACTGTAATATGTTTACAGACCCATATTTAATTAATTTTTCTTTTGTTCTCAAACACTACCCAGACTTTGGATAACTCAAAAGTAGAAGCAAGTATACTCTCAATTACGTTGTAAAAAGTTCTATCATATGTACATTATTCTAAATGTACTTATTAAATATTATATTATACTCCTTATATTATTAGTTGGGATTGACTTTCCAACTCTAATAGATACAGAAAAAATTTTACAAAAAAATACATGATTAATAATGCATTTTGGAATAATGCGCATATTTTATAAACTAATAACAAATGCCATTTTAGCGATCGCAACAAAATAGTTATTTGATTCAAGTTTGTAAATCTTTATTCTTTTTTTTAAAAAAAGACTATAATGATATCATGCGTAACATTTAGCGTTACAAATCACTGACTATTAAAGTTTACGAAGACAAGATTTGAGCACTTTCTCCATAATCTATGCAGGAAAAGCTTAATTACTGTAATTTAAAGATTAATGTTGAGGATTTTATAAAACACAATCCGAGAGTCACTTCGCGTAGATTGATTAAATGGGAGGAATATATTAGGAAGAATAAAAAATAATTTTTGAAAATTCTATGTTATTAGCAATTTAAAACATTTTACCGATTTTCGGCGGAGAATTCTTAAAAATTTTATACAATGTTTTGTTGGTATTTACATTTGCAAAAACAGAAAAAAACTGACATTAATTTAAATTGCATCATAAATATAATTCAAACGTTGACCCCTGGTTTCTGTAATACATCATACGTGAAATGATTTCTGCATTTTTAAATATACATCCAGAGACTATCGATTAGATAGTAATTACTCGCAATAAAATCAAAATAACATAATCATGTATGAAAACTTCTTAATCGCAATCGAATAGAGTTTAGATTATACAGTATAGTAAATTTCCGAACAAATGATTGGCGAAACATTAGCAATGAAGAAACGTTTGTGGCAGAGAATATATCTTATTTTGTTACTTTTTAAAACAAGGAACTTCTTATGTTCTTTACGTAATGTGTATAAGGATGCTAATGACGTCTGGAAGGACAGCAAATTAATCGATGTCTTATTCGTTAGCCTAAAAACCATATATCAACGTATACTCATTTATAACTTGGAAGTTACACTTTTTTATATATAAATTTCGCTTTTGGATTTCAATACGAACTTAACTACATAAGTATATGCGTACAATTTTTTAACGTTGAATATTAATCACTTTCAGAATTTACATCATCGTTATTAACGATTCGCGTACAATTGTTTTCCTCGTTCGTAATTAAGTAAATATTTGGTTTTTTTACGCGTAAAATAAAGAAAAATATAGCTTATAGCTATTCTAACTTATTTTTTTAGAATTCGCGAAAATAATTTTTTATTGTTCAAAATTTATAAAAACCTGGAGTTTATTATCAAATAAAAAAAATTTCTTCGCATTTTTTCGTGATGAAGTTCGCGAAAAAAAGTTTGTTGACATTTTTATCGCTCTCATTACATAACGACGTGCATTAACTAGAGGAAATTTTTTTTCCAAGATTCGCATCTGTATTCCTTTAACATCGGCTGATGACTTTTAATATAAATATGACCATCAAAACGTTCCTTTTTTAGCAAACATATATTTTTCGCATATTTTTTTAATATTTTGATATAAATTTTATATTATTACAATATCTTTATTGTCGACATAAATATGGTATTAACATAAAAACATTTTATATTTTCCAAAAAATATAAATCAAAACATGAAAATCTAAGCACAAAAATATTTTAATTACATGAATGGAAAACATCTGAATGAGCTAATTATATGGTTTAAATAAGTGGTGCCTAACAAAACAATTACATGTCTCGAGCAAAAGCGCCACAATATAATAGTTCCATAGATGAGTTGATAAAAACAAGGTGTCTTAACAACAAACCTCAGATCTCATTTAAGAACTTATATTATAATCAAATATATATATAGAAATGCTAAACAAGTAAATAGATAAAAATCGATTGGTGTTAAAATAAATTTTCTTTAACGTACAATGATTATAACGCGATAAGTTTGTAAAATAACTGGCATTTCCGAGAAAAATAATATAATGAATGAAACAAAACGAAATCAATTGAAAAAATATTCTAAAGAATTGGGAATCAGTGCCCAAAAAAACTTCGCATTTCTTCAGTTTGTGTGCGCGCAACACACAAACGCTCGGAAATAATAGAAAAAGTCCCACAATAAGGAGACATATATTCGTGGGGATGGGATATTTAAAATTATTTCATCCCACGAATCCATTTCTCCCAATTGTATTGACTTAAATATACACACAAAAAAAACACATCTGCAATAAAAATAATATATTTTTTTGTGGCAAAGAACATAATTAATACCTGTTAAAACAGTTGAGGAAGAGGAAAACAAAAAAAAATGCTATATTACTTACGTTGTATATACTTAGAAGCGTCAATCACATGCCGCTCATTATAGCCACTACCAGTACTGCGAACACTTGCGATTAACGCCAACAACACTGTATTTATGGTTAGAGCAAAGCGAAGATTATAAGCATCGAACGCACGTAACACTAGCGACAACTTCATTGTCGTTTTAACAAAAACACTATGTTTTTAGTAAGTTATTTACTAATGGCTAATAAAAAAATGTTTTTGTGGCACAGGCGGAGAAAAAACAGAAAAGAAAAAACGCATAACGAAACCCCTCTAATAACATTGCGTACGTCAAAAAACAAAATAGTGAATATAACAATACGAAAGTTGCATAACGGGGTTGTGTGAGCAAACAGACACGTCTAATGAAAAATAGTCATTACATTTCCAAATGTATGGAAGAACAGTGGCGAAGCGGTGGAACGGAGCACGTGAAATACTATTTTCATTATTACTCTTAGGGCTCGACATATGCCACACTTGTTGATACGGGTATGGTATGCGAGCGTAGAGCGAGTGAGAAAGTTTTCCAACACAATTGACATAAATATGAGTGCGAAGTATACGAAAAGCATTCATTCACTCACTCTCTCTCCTCTCACTAACGATTAAACGACTCACTCTCACACACAATATATATATATAAGTTCACTGTGTTCAGCATTTTTTCCACTCAATCTCCTCTCCACGGAATAAAATAGAGCCGAGAGTATCGAATGAACTCCGAAAAAAGTTTTTTAAACTCGTTTTCAGAGTTCTGTTCGCTCGCAATATGATATATATATGAAAGAAGTGCTTAATTTATCTAATATTTTACTATAACTGTTACGCCCTTTTTTCTTTTCGATGATGCCATCGCTTCCTCCGTTCTCGCGCTTACTCGTAACACTCGCTTTACCATGGATTCAGCTATTTCCAGTTAAAAAGCTCGGTTCAGCTATTAGTTGTAATTTAATGCATAGTTAATGCGAAGTGTAGCATAAATTCTTGATTGTTATGATTTCGATAGAGTGGAGCGCATAAGTGGTTCATATTCCACGATTACTTTGTAACTGTTATTACCTTTGAAACAAAAAACTTCTGTTAATATGAGATCACAACCTGTTTTCACATGAATTTCATTAGAGTAGAGATCGTGTATGTGTGTGTGCGATCGCATCAGACGTTTTAAATATATTAAATACTGTATGAAAAAAGTTTTTATTTTTCTAAATAGCTAATCGTTTGTTTTGCAACATAACTTTTTTTTGCTGCCAAAACAACATAACTCATCACTAGAAAAATAAACACCAAAAAATAGAAGTGTAATTCAATACAGTTGCACTTCGCTTTTTTATACAATGTGTACTTTATATAGTTTCTGTTATTTGAAAAATTGAAAAATGAACTTTTCGTTTAAACTACATTTTTCTTTACTTTTTTAACAGCATGATAGGGGTTTGGGTTTATTATTGCGAACAATCCATAATCGTTTTAGAGTTTATATAATTCTTTTCGAACCCCTAAATTATTTTTTATTGTTATTTCCAATTTTGAGTGACCTTTTTTAGAAAAGTATTCTATAACTTATAATTTTCCGCATCATTCAGACGAGTATAGAAAATTTTGATTATATTCCCCTATTAATCTCCTTTACTGCTATTGCAAGCCATTAAAAATAGTACTGGATTATTGCCCAAAACTCTTCTATTTTCACTCGAGAACCCCTAGTAAGGTTCGCGGAAAAACTTTAACCCATCACACATACGTATGTCTAAAATTCTTGCAAGGAAGGATAAAAACGATTATTTTAATAATAACAATAACATTGACCCCCCGAAACCTTAAAACTCTTTATGATTATATAATAGTTTTTTTTCGTATCCACTTCTTTCCTTCTGCTGTACAGGACCTGTTTGGTGGGTTTATGGGTGTAAGTGATTCATAATTCGTCATATAATAACTTCTAAAAAAATTTATAGCCCTCTATTTTTAATTACTTCTAATATTTTTATGCCTATGAATGCTTTTGATTGTGTGGATATATAAATAATAATTTTAAAAGGTCTGACGTAAATAATGGAACTCTATTTGATATTCATGATGAGTAGGTTTTTTTTAATTATTTCTAATTAAAGAAAAGACTCTGCGAAGTATCGTGCTATTATTTGCTCAGAATTTAATAGTTTCTATCTTTTATCAGATTAGTTTATATATTTCTATAAAATAAAACCCAATTAAAAAATATAATTAACTGATTGCTTTACTGACACAAACAGTCGTCACATTTTTAGTTCTTCTAAACGCGCCGTTTATTTAAGCTCTTTTTAATAGTTTTTCAGGAGAGAAAAAATTCCGGATCACGTTTTTAAAAAGTCGACTTTAAAATTTATTTCGAATCGCGTTCTCCTCGCAATAAATAAAAAACGCGAAGTTTAGTGTTTTCATTTGCTTGCTTTTGAGTTTGATATACGGCACTGTTCAGTAGATTATTGTACTCCCTTTTTTTGGTTAAAAAACCTTTGTTCGACATGGTTCATAAAAATACACTAAAATAATTTTTATTGAGTTGGGTTTAAAATTTTTGGTTTGGTTTATTGGCTAGTTTTTCTGTTATACAACCACTAAAAAAGTTTTGTTTTCTTTTTTAGAGGTTTTTATTTTACTTTCACTAATTGTTTAATCCTTAATACCACAAAAATTTGAAAAATTTTAGTTTCTTGAAAAAAATAAAAAACTACGATTTAATAAAACTGAAGATAATATATTATTCGTTCTTATTCATTAGAGTTTATTTAATGTGCGCTAATTATCAAGATAAGTTAATTAAATTCAAATAAAATTTTAGCTAAACATGTTAAACAAAATGATAATTTGCGAATAATCAAGTTGAGAATAAAATTTAAATATATGGTATAATTAAATGTTAAAACTTCATTAATATTCCTTAAAAAAATTATTATCATAAATGATCAAAGAATATTGTATAATTCCTAAAGGTTTTATTTGAATCTTTGTAAAATTAGTGTTTCAAAATAGTTATAGTTTACACAATCCCACCTTAAATCCTAACATTGCCTAATTTAATTATTACAATTATTACGCCTGTTTTAAAATTCAAACTAATTCAATCTAAGGTTTTATCCGTTCTTACCTAAGCTTAGTTCCATTGTTATGCTCTACTATTTTAAATAGTTTAAAACTATGCAATAAAAAACAAAGAATATGATCATAAATTTTTAATAATAGGTTCGAAAAGAACATAATGCTAATGGAATTTATAATAAATTGCGAAAAACTAAACAAGTCCTAAGCAATATAAAAATTTTGTAATTTAATTAAAAAAAACGTACAACGATAAAAAGAAATGCAATTCGCAAACCACACGCAAAACCACTAAACCGAATTTATTACTTTAGACTTACAGTAAGATAGCAATTAAACACTTGCGTTACTATTTCTTTAAGTTGTTGATTATCATATCTAAATATAGATACTATTTAGCACCTGTCAACAAAAAACTCAATTCTCAAGTGTAATAAACTGGTACCGTATTATCAAATATTTATTCTTCGAATATTATTTTTTTTAATGTCGGATAAAATAGAATTTAAAATCCACCACTTAATCCCACTTTAGTTTTACGCTACACTTAACCTATAGAAACAAATCTTTAATTATTCAAACCCTATGATTATCTTAATAGGTTTGATGAACTAATAAGAGACTTAAGTGTTATATCAATAAAAAAAATATTTTAAATCTCTAGGAATTAAAGCCACAAAATTTTTAAAACTGAAGATTCTGTCAGTTATGCATAATAAATATTATATATATACCTGTTTTTTCCATTAATATGTCCATCATATTTACTACATTCCAGGCTAGAAATTTTTTTTGCTTTCCTGATACAATTCGTTACACCAATGCGTGATATAACAACCAACAGAAGAGCGCTTTCATCCTTTTTTGCTATTCAAATTCTTTCAATTATTATACGGTTACGATGAGAACCTATGAAAAAATTGAGATTAAAATATTTTAAAAAAATGTTATTGATTTCAATTTATTAGCTATTAGTCAAAGTTACACTTAAATATTTAGAGCAATCTGCAAGTTTATTTAACAGCCAGTGTAACTAAGACTGAAGCAGAAGCTACATGATAAGTATAAGTAACAAATACGGTAATTAAAAGAAGTATAAAGTCATAAGATTAAAACGATGACAACCGAATTAACCTTACGAAGCGGTATAAAACAATAGTTAGATAAGATTAAAGCAAATATGAAAAGTTTTTACGGGAACAATGCCAAAGCATAAAATTATATGAATAAAAACAGTAATACATTTATATAAAATAGTAAAATGCCAAAACTATTTATAATTGAAAAATATTCTGTAGTATAGAATGCCACAAAATTTTTCTAATCTTCATCTATAAGAACATATGATACTGGTTTAGTTTTTAGATATTAAAATTTAATGGCTTACAGGCTACGAAATCGATTGCGCACAATAACAATTATTTGAATAGTACATTCTCGAGTAGCAATTAGCGAATGAAATATTTTAAAGCTGTTGTTAGACTTAAAAATTTTTATTGCTTCGGATGCATTGACTGGCATATAAAAGTCATCATACTGTAGATAAACGGAGTACTGTTGCTTTTACATATTTAAGGCGATGCTATAAATTATATTTTTTATTAACTCTATTATTATACGCAGCTATACCTAAGCTAAGGTAAAACTAAACTATAAAACTTATAAATAGAGAGTCAAAATAATAGCATTTATAGCATACAAAAATAGCGCTATAAATAGCATTAATAAATGAACAAAATAG
>JAQIXJ010004917.1:0-10080 GCA_034700185.1 Phthiracarus laevigatus | reverse complement strand
ATTGAAAAAATTTGTTTAAAATGTCTATGAACATAACCTTTGGTGCTATAACTACGAAATTATACGTACAAATGCTTCCAAAATTAAAACTATTCGAGCAGTTATAAGTGAGAGCTGTGATATTAGAGATGTAGTCACACACGTGAACTGGTACGCACCTGATTTTAAGCAGTTTTATCACAGATTTTATTCTATTCACAGCTTATTCTGCTCATGTGTCCAAGAGTGGTGTGGCCCAGGGTAACCCCTTCCAAGATTTCTCAAATGTTGACCCAAACTTAAAAAATAAAAATGAATATCTTATTGTATTTTTAATTGTTTTGGGCGATGGTAGAAAAATTGTCGTTTAATTCCGAGTAGTTTGACCCCTTTACCCCATTTAAATTTTTGAAAAGTCCGAAAGTAACCCCTCTAGTACTGACGCACTCTGGGACACTGCCATAAAAAGTTTATAATGAATATTTTTAGAAACTTATCTCCTATTCGTACAGAAAAACAGATGGACTTGTTAAATATAAACTAAAACTTCATTATAAAAGTATTAAAAATTCTAACTAGACTCAATATTTTTAAAAAAATATTTACAAATGACATCAATAATTTTAATAAATCATTATAAATAATTATATTTAAGTTTTTGTAAAATTCAAATTCTAATTCAAACATATCAAAATATATTAAAATATCATATAAAAATATTTTTGTCACATTATACCCATGTTTATTATTATTCGCTCTTCATAGAAACTATTTTTTTAAAATTAAACCATTGATAATGATTGATGTAAAGCAATCGAAACACTCTAATGTCTGGCTCTAAAACTGTTATGTTCACTGCAAATGTGAATAATTTGTTGTAAAACTAAATAATTTTTTAAAATTATACCCTATTCTTAAAAACAATAAACTGTGTTATAACAAATTGGGTTCCACACGAAAATCCGATAATATTTGAAGAGTCAGATACCCTTTCCAATGCTACTAATAACTACACAATGGATTAATTATAAAAGTAGAAACTTATTAACTTTGAAACAAATAAAGATTGATTATTGTTTATGACTTTGTATGCAATATTTGATTACCTTTAACTTATTATTCGATCTGATTTTCGAATTAAACAAAACGAAATAATAGTTTAAATAATTTACGTGAGCTACGAATTTGTTGAGAGACGGAAGCAGATATCAACATAATTGTAATAAGAATCGTAAATAAGCACATCATTGAACAAAGTGACACCAATAATGTGGTAACGTTAAGCTTAACAAATAGTAGTTGTTGCAGATATATTAAATTACTTGGAATCACAGTGTAAATCAGCGTGAAATAGTAGTGCTTCCAAAAATTATTATATTTGACAATTTTTTCGCAAATATAGTTATGATCGAAGAGAATATAGTTAATTGATTTCGCAGCAAAAACATGTTTTTTAATTCGATTAATTAACTTTAGATTTTCGCTAAAATTACTAATTATAAGCAAACAATATGTGCCAACAATTATGCAATAGAAATAGGAATAAAATACAGTTACAACCAAAGTATAAACAAATGATACGGTAATGGTTGTGGCAATAATACCATACTTTAAGAAGTGAATAAATCCGAATCTTAATAGAATATTTACTGTTGAACAAAGTGTAAAAAATAATATCAACAAATGAATATAATTGTTGTAATAATTGAATACGAGTTTAATTTTACTCAAAAATAAGCGAAAGGTTTGGATATTGTGTGAAAAAAGAGGAGAAACTGCCGAACCTTTTAAAAATAAAATAATTTCTAACCAGTTTTGAAATTTGATATTATTCGCTAATTTGTAAAAAAGATAAACAATGATTATATGATGAATAGTCAGATCTATGGTAATCAAATAATAGTAAATTATTGAACCGCCGATGTCTTGAAAAGTGTCAAAATAGTATTCTTCTAACTTTCCTTGTTTCTTATAAATCACAGCCAAAATAGTAAATCTAATCAAATGAAACCAAAGCCAAATTAAAGTTAGATTATATTTTTGTTTTGATTTGTTGATTATTTTTTGGCGTAAACGATCACATTTTAAGTGTCCATAATCAAGGTTTTGTATGAAAAAACCATACTTATATAATGGAATGTCTATACTCGATATATAAAATCTTGATCCTATTGAATCAGACATTGTATTTACTAGAAAATGAGAACTTTTTCTTTTTCTCCAATAAAAACAAAACTAAAATTAAAACTGATGACGTTTATAATTAATTATTAAAAATTTTAGTTTCATTGTCTGAGACATATTTCTAAGAATAAATGAATATTTAATTGTTTTATAAATGAAATTTTAAAATAATTTTTTTAATTTTATAGTTTGCTTTGAATAAAGCACGAAATTATAGATTAGACGCGTTTAAAAGTGCGTGTCATTTATCGAGCAAAAGTACAGTACAATAAAGTACGCGTAATTATTACAACATGTGGATACGGTATTCTAAATTTAATTTTAAAGATTAATCAATAAAATATTTAACAAATATGAGAACTATAGATTATTTTGTAGATAACTTATTTATTAAATGTTGGATAAAAATAAAAACTTTTAAATTATAATTTGTATTTTGAACAGATAATAAAGTTTTAATAATTACTTATTATTTTTAAAAAATCTTTTGTAAAAAACTAGAGATGCACATTTCAAAGGTTAACTATTGACTTAACAGATTAACTAGTTTAAGTTAAGAGTTAAAGTTAAAGTTAATATATTGTGGGTTAAGAAAGAATTGCAAGTAAACTTGTTAACTCATCAGATACATTTTATTGAATTTTGCTTATAAATTATTATTCACAATAAAAATATATATTGTGTAAACTTATGGTGTAACAAGTATGGATTACATGAGTAAAATAAGAATACATTTATTTATTTTTCACATTAATTATTGAGATTTTTCTGCTAAACTAAATTAAACTTTAACACTTCAGCGGAACATCGGTATAAAAATCGCCGCAATGGCTATTTGCGCGCTCATAACATTTTTATTATAAACTGGGATTTTTTGGAACTTCATGTATTCTCCGATTAACGTATACTATAATATAATATATAATAGTAAATTCTCGTTGCCACATCTCTTCAGGGAAAATTATTATGCCCGTTAAAAAAGGATAGGGTAAAATTTCTACCCCAAAATACCTTAGGTGGATGACAATGTAATTTCAATGTAATTTTATGTTGGCGTTCAAGCAAAACTTTAAGTGTTAACGCATAGATGTGCAGTTCATAAAATGTGATGCGCAATGCACTTTTAATAGTTAAATCAAGTGGAATATGTCAATTAATATAAGACTGCGAACATGCAGACGGACAGACGGACATGGTCAAATGCATAAGCTCTCCTTTTTCTAAAAAAAGTGAGCTAAAAAAGTATTAGACTTTAAAAACATATAATATAATGAGATATTCGAAACCTTTTTGAATATTTTCCTAAGCATTCTGATATATGCATTACTCATAGATTCTACATATGCGCTCGAAGTTAGTTACATATTAGATTGTGTTTCAATAAAATTAGTTAAAAATTACAAATAAAAAGTGACTGCATTTTTCGGTGGAAAGAAGTTGTGAATATTACCCTTCGAAACGCCTAATAAAAATTACGAAGATGTAATTGAACCTTTGATTTAAAAAAATAAACGTATGCATATTCAATTTTCACAAAGAACAAACAGCTGGATAATCCAATTAATTTAACGCTGCACTGAAAAAACAAAAAAACACCGTTTACTAATGGATAAAATTTTTTATTGCCTCGCTTTAGATATTATTTTACATCTTTACAAAAAAATAAATAATGTGTTCCGAGGTAAAAATTATATCAAAAAATGGATATGACTTAACATAAATAACAAAGTTTGTCTTTTGTTTGTCTGCGAAGACCTTTATAGGCGCCTTCCCTGGGGTTCACACCCCTCGAAACTTATATCATTTAATTTATCTCAAAAAGCATATGACAATCAAAATTAGAATAAAACTCAAAAGCAAAAGTATTAGAAAAGCAAAATTAAAATTTGAAAGTTAAACAGCACTTGCTTATAGGCGGTGATTAATACATCGAGGACGTTATTAATGAGTTTTGTAGTAACGATGTGCAGAAAATACCAACATATAGAATGTCACACATCGGACACATTTCGCCTAATAATCGCAGATTTTAATGCACTAATGGCACAATAATTGACAATAATCTTTCATTTACTTTTGATAATTCGCAATGAGATTTCGTAAAAAATATTCAAACGATTTTCGTTGTACGAATTAAATTTTAGAATTTATAGCTTAGGAAATAATAATATAAATAATTATGTAATTTAATACACTATAACACAATTATGTAACCTATACACTTAAGTAACTACAAAAAAGTGAATTTATTTTGTTAAAAAGGTTTTAATTTTTTAAGTTTTCGTAACGCTTTTTGATAAATCAATGTCACTTTCGTTAATAGTTATATATACTAACTGTTCTATAATTTATGTGTAATGTTATCTTAAATTAATATTTTTAGTATATTAGTTCTGTGACCCCAACCAAACCGTTAAAATTTGGGTTTAACATGAACAGAAGATATAATAATTCTGATAACTCAGAATCCGTTGTTAAGAATGAGCAGACCAATAAACATATAAAGCTGAATAAAACTTTTTGAAAAATATAATACCAATTCATTTTAGTCTTTATTAAAATTCGTTATGATTAAATAATTAATTTTGCATATTTAATGTGATATAATTACTATTTTATGTTATGAAAATTTGTGACTTACTTAGAAATCTTATTGGATAGTATTATTAAAGAAATATGAATGTATACGTATGATTATAGCATCATTGATATTTTTTATGTACGCCCGTATGGTAAATAGAAATTTTCTTTTTCAAAAGTTTTATGTAAATTGTTACTTTACGGTTAGTTGCAAGCCTCAAACTATTTTCTCTTTTAATTTAACTAACTTAAAAGTTAAAAAAGTGGAAAATTGTAAAACTACTAAGAATTTTTTCGTCACATTGAAAAGACATTGTAGAAATTATCTATTTTACAATCTCTATCCGTCCGTCTGTTTACGTGTTCTCAGTTTTGTATTAATAAAAGAATTTTCCTGATTTCTTATATTAATAAAGGGTTTGGTATTTTTCCGTCTTAACTTGGTTAATATCTATTATCTAATTTATTATCTAAGTATAGATTTACCTAAGAAAAAGTGAGCTCTGCTATAAATGTGTGGTTCTTGTTTATAATCTCTATTCTATATTTTGCAATCTATTAATGCCATAAAATAAAACGAACTAAATTTCAGATCATAGAAAAAAAATATTTTTTTAGTAATTATTTAAATAACTTGTCACGTAATATCAACTTTATTAATTTTATAAATTTCAAAAAATTATTAAAAATTCATTGTATTTTTCATTTATTATTGTCAGAAGTGAAATATAAAATAAAATCATTTGAAAAGAAAATATTAAGGGTTTATAAGTGGAAAATGGGTAAATTTTATTTTGATCCCACCAAACCTATTCCACCTAAACGCGCATATAAATCATCTGGAAGTCATTTCTACAAAATTGGTTTATCTCATTACTGTTTTGGCACATATCAAAGAAGTAACTTTTATAATCCATTGCTAGTTCTAGCATTAAACATAATTCTAGCTCTGCGATGCATCACTTTTTTATTGCTCAAAGTAAAAGAACCGCTCATTTATTTAGTTATCGGTGATTTTAGTCATTTCTTATCAATAAAATTTTTATACAATGCCGGACAACTTCAATACCATTTAGTGACAATAATTACACTGTTAATTCATTACAGGAATTACAAAATGGGTGTAAAGCCGACATATTTGCGACCATTTCAAATGATTTCGGGTTCGGTAACGCCAATGTCAATCGGACTGAGAGATAAACAAAGCACATACCAATTGGTAAAAAGAGCTGAATTACTTTTCAATATGAATGATTTATTTCAATCATATATGTTGCCAGTTATGGCATTTTTGATGCCTTTCCTAGTGTTTTACAAAAATTGTACATTTTGGCAATTAATGATTACAATTCCTGGTACTATCGTCCAGGTTATCGGTAGTAAATACTACGCAAACATTCTTTTTTATCATTTTGTTTACTTTTACCTGATTTGCTATTATTTGAAGATAAAGTTGGAGAAGAATAATAATGATTTAATTAGTGTGATGTTGACAAAAAAGGGCAGTAATATTAGTTGCAATAAAGTAATTGCTAAAACCGATTCAATATTTCGCGAAATTGATGATTATAATAAAAGTTATTTGGTGGCTATTTATATTTTGGTTTATTTCTACGTTTACTATTTATAATTGTTTATATATTTTTGTGGTTTTATATGAAAACCTCAACTTACTTTCGCAATTGCTTATAGCTTCGATGTTCGTCAATCAAATGGCTTTATTGGTATACTTATTTACAATTGTTTCATCAATAGCTATTGAAGCATTCAAGTCATTCCGTATTTTAAATAAGTCTACAGTCTTAAAAATGCCACCAAATATCAATAAAATTTTGCGTTTTAAAGCAAGTTTAAATTTAGTTTTATAAATTTTCGCATTAGTTTTATAATTGTCCAAATTTATTTTAGCACTTGTATTCTTAATTTTTTTAATTATTTTAGATACTTTGTTTGATCGAAAGAGTGGCTAAAAAGAAAGTTGGATTTTATTGTTGGAAAATTTTTCGTGTTAATTATTTTAAGTTTTATGAGGTATAAAATTTCAATTCGTTTGGTTTTTTATTCGGTTAGAAAACTAAAAAAATAATTTATAATTTCTACACTAATCAATATCGGTATAATTTTTTGCAGTTTATCTTAATTATTAATTAGAAAAATAATGTTACTTTTATCAATATTAATATTATTTATTTTCATTTCTTTATTAAAGATTCTGGTATTAATGGTCGCATTTTTTCTGAAACTTTGCCAAATGTATACAATCAAGAAGAAATTGTTTTCATAACTCATTTTGATAAAATCGTAATTTTATTTAAACAAGAAAAAAAATTCGATACCGTTCACACAATGTTCATTATTAATTATTAATAATGACAATATAAAAATTTTATCTGTACGTATAGAATAGCAGAAAAACAGGACAAAGAAATAACCGCCAAACATGGTATATGCGATAAAATTAGTATTTTGTTGTGTTCACTATAAGTTTATTTATGCACAGAAAAATTTAAAATTAATTACTTTTATGATTTGTCCACAATCTCATCAATTTAAATAAATAACGAGAAAAATTACTAAATAACGTCTCGAGTATTAAATAAGTAGAAAAATTTAAAAATTAGATAAAAACTTTGTAAAAGTATTAATTGAAAACACAAACAAAAACTTAAACTAAAACACATTATAACACGCGATTATGACAGACATTATCTGTCGTTGTCTGTTATTATATGTTGTTATATTTTACTATCAGTCGTTATCTGTCACTATCTTTCGTTATTTGTTACTATCTGTTGTTATCTGTCTTTTATGGACACTATCTGTAAGTCATTACTAAATTTAGAATTATATAAAACGAAAGTTTAAAAATATTGACTATGCATGTAAAATAAAAAAGTTTGTATCTTAACACTAAGAATTTAACAAAATATAAGTTAAAATTGGTATCAAAGTGAGCACATGACTAATGTTCATTCTTGTTTTATAATATACAAATTAACAAAACATACGACGAAAGTTCCGATTTGCGAGTTTTGGCTTATACAGCGTTGACTAATGTGTAACTTAATGTTCATAAACTTTTCGAATTCCGATCATCACTCTATTACAGATATTTTTAATAAAAATGTATGCTTAATTTTTCTAAATAAAATTATATATTTTTAAAATTTTCTTTGTACTTAAATTATTGCTCAGTAACAACATCTAGCGTATTGAAAATTTATTATTTTGAATTTTATAATATAAATCTTAATAAAAACTTTAAACTGGATTTTATCATTTTGCTAGAAATCTGCTATTGAGCTGATAAATCAAATTATGGATGAGAAGAATTATAGTCCGTGTACTAGAGTTTCGCATCATTTGGCGATTTTAGATGGCGATCAGCTTATGTGGAAACATCAGATTAGACAAATTTTTGGTGGCATTCACATTATAATTTGGATGTGTTGTATTCTATCGGTCATAATTATAACCGTTTCTGTTTCATTTCAGAAGAAGTCGGGAAATTCATTAATTATAGAAAATTATAGTTTTGTGAGATTTTAATACTAAGTACTGTATAAATCAATATTTAAATTTGCCTATTATAAAGTTTACCGGAAGTTATGTTTTTTCGAATATTGTAGCGAGTTATGCGAAAAAAATGATCGTTTCGGGAAGTGTTCTATTATTTTCATTGATCAATGTCACCAATTTTACACGTTTCCTATTTAATTGCGAAATAATAGCTAATTTAGTTAATGTGGGAAAATTGCGATACAATTATTTCCAGGATTTAAACGAAAATGGCGTTAAAATGTATATTCTGCAGAATTCTTACTCATCTCATCAGTTGGTAAAAAGTTTACCATATTTCGATTTTATTCATTTTTTACCAGTCGACCGGTCGTTACGCCGATTTATATTTTTTATCGTGATCGGTAATGAATCGCTCTAAGATACTTAGTTTTATTACATCCAAAGTGTGGTCTCACAACTCAGTAATGTTTATTTTAAAAAATTAAATTGAATCGAATGTACAAAAAACTTTATTTTCAATTATAAAAATTGCAATAATATAATATATACATATTTAAAGCAATAGAATTCTATAAATAATTATAATTTGCTGGGCAAAGCAGTATATCGTTGAAATATTGCGGTAAAGCAAATGGTAAAGAATTTGAGCAGAGAAATTGATATACAGTAATAAAATGAGAGCATTAAATAATATGTACTGTAACTTAATTTGTTTTGGCATTTAAGAACAAGTGGCCAATAAGTAATATAATAACGATTTATTTACTAAACAATTCAATAATAAAAAATATGACAGTAAATGAAAGAACACGAAACATCTTTATGACATTTGCATCTTCACTTAATTATCAAATACTGGCGTCTAATTAGATTTCAGATTAACCGTAGTATGGAGCTGCAAATGGAGCTGCTAATCCCTTGACACCGGCGTAAGCTGGAATTCCAAGTGGAGCTGCTAATGGAGCTGGGGCTATTTATGGATTAAAATAAAAAGCTTTAAAAGAGCAAAATAATGAAATAAAATGGTTTTACCAATTAATGGAGCTGCAGCATATGGTGCCAGTGCGACGTGTGCAACGCTGGTACTGTAGCTGGCGACTGGCAATGGAGCGAGTGGTGCGGCAGCATATGGAGCATAGGGTGCCGCCAAAGGTGCAATTGGTGCTGGCGCTACTAATGGGGCGGGTGCCAAAGCTGGGCCTGAGATAGATGTTTAAAATAAGTTTTTGTTTTAATTTTGATTTTGATTAATAAGACGCACCAACGATGGCAGCCGCTTTGTTGATGAGAACGGATGCTGGGTCTCTGGGTTCAACACCTGGTTCGTTGGTTTGGATGTTGGCACGGAAACCTGCAGCATCGGCGACGTAGTTCACCACACGGACACGTCCGTCAATATCTCTGAGACCATATGAACCGACTGCAACTCCTGGTGCTCCCGATTCCCGTCTGAAGGTACCACCAGTTGAGTGATCTTCATTGTACCCGAAAGCATAATTTCCAGTGTACTAATTCAGATAGAATTGTACATTAATAAATTAATAAACAAAACCATTAAAACATTTCCAATCGCAACCAAATAACTGTAGCGTTATATTCACTTACATCTTGGCTACGGAATTGAGATGAGGCACCGGTGTTAACAATTCCCAATGCAGGCACTGCATATGGTGCTCCGATAACACCACCGTATGCAACACTAACAACAGCCAACAAAACAATTGCGATTTTCATTTTTATGATTTTTTGTAGTTTTCTTAAGCTCAAACTTAGCTGAATGATTCGAATTGAATGATAAATCGAAAGTTTCGGTCA
>JAQIXJ010004916.1:0-10081 GCA_034700185.1 Phthiracarus laevigatus | reverse complement strand
AAATGTGATAATTTTAAAACTAGATTTTCAGAATTATAGCTATTAACGCCAGTTTTTCTTACTTTTAATCATTAAAATAAATAATTAAGAAGTCTTGTAATCTATTTAGAGAAACTTATTATTAAATATAGCTAAGGAACTTTTCAAAGATAATGTAAAAATCCGAAACTTACTCCAAAATAAGCTAAACTGAGAAAAACTGGGAAAAAACTTTGTATTGAATGGTTATATTTAATGAACAATCATCTAACAGTTAATTTTTATCTACACTAAATGTTCTTCTAATACTGCTATATTCTTCGATAAAATATAAAGAATCTAAAACTAAGGCACGATTGATTTTTTTTGTAAATCTCACATGTTCAGAACTAAGATCTGGATTTAAATGGAATCTCCAGTCGTGCATTATTACCCTAAGATTTTTAATTTACACAATTACCTTAATAAAAAAATTTAAGTCGTTAAAAATTTTTAAAATTCGTTTGATATTTCTAAAATGATTTCAATTTTTAAATTCGTTTTCTATAATTTGAATTATTTTGGTTCAACAATTAATATAAACTTGCTTTTAATTGAATTATAAGATTTTAATTAATCCATTAATTAACGATTTTCAACGCCCTATTAATAATATAATTTTAATTACATTTTTATAATTTATATAAAGAGTTGTTAAGATAAAGAATATAAATTGTCGGTCACGACACGAATCATGAATTTGACAGATAAAAACATAAAATAGGCGGTAATAACCGGTTATATAAAAAAAATTTGAAATTATGTTCACAATTTTTGTTTTGAATTTAATTAAATTTGCGTTTTAAGCCAATAATACAGGGAAAAATATTTTTTTTTTGTATATTTTACTCATCTAATTATTTTTTATCGATTAATGTTATCAAATCGCGAAATTATTGATACAATCTTCAGTTATTTAGCTTTTATATACATTTTTTAGAGTGGAACCATAAACAAATAATTTTATTGTAGTTACAAAATAACGATTGTAAAAAGCCTTTTTTACAAGCAACTTTTAAAAATGATTAAAATTATTCCGGTAATTAAGGTATTAAGTTAAATTGACCGGTAAATAAATTTGAAAACGCAGTGATTAGTAATTATTAATTACCGGTCACCAAACAACTTATAACCGGTTATGAACAGCGCTAAATTTATATTATGGGCAATATTTTAAAAATTTAACAATTATTTATCATGTTAAACGCGCAAATATATATTACGGGAATTATTTTAGAAATTAATTAAAATTTTGCTGATAGTGTTTTTGAGTTTTCATCACACTTTTATTCAAATAATTTTGCTCAATGCTTTAACTGATTCTTTTTAATTGATTAATAACAAGATTCTTATTCTTGATGATTCATTTTATTTATACTTAATTCCATTTAAAAGTAATTTTTATTTACTGTAATTAAATTTTATAACTACATAAACCAATTATCTAATTAATGTAAACGTTTAAATTTTAGTATTTAAATCGAATAGTTTAAAACTTCTAAACTAAATTTTCAAATAAACCAAAGTTAGAAACTAAATTTAAGCATTTGACAATGATTGAAGCAAACCAATTGTAGTGTATTTGACTAGTGAGAGTCGAACGTTGTAGGCTAATGAATAGTAGTAGTAATATGGCCACTATAAGGCAAGCGTTAACGCGTAACCTATAGTTGAGGATTAAGAATGGCTATACTAAACACTACTGAAGAAGAATGGTACCACTGAAGCAAATGTGTACCACCAATACCACAAAAGTGAATTGCATGTTAAACATAGGAATTATTCAAGTAAATAATAACGACTGGAAATATGCACTGAATATGTTTAATGAGTTACTTTACAATGAGATACAATAGCGATAATAATAATATTGAAGTGAATACTTCAAAGGTAGAAAACATACTGATGTGTTAAACATCAACTAATAAGTTATATTGAAATATAAAGTAATGAATAAATTAGTCATAGGCATTATGACTAATGAACTAATTATTGAAAGTATCAGTAATGAATATATTAGTCATAAGAATTATGACTATTGAACTAATTATTGAACATACAAGTAAGTAATTATGATTAATTAGAAATAACTAGAAAACTGTAGAATTGTAATTATGACTAGTGATGTGACTTGAGTTCACATACACTACACCAATCGAAACATTAAGCGTTTGTTTTTAAATAAAAATAGACTGCAAATGTGTAAAATTTTGACGTTACTTTAAAAAATATAATTTTTTAATTATAATCAAATAATTATATGTACAAATTAATTTAACCTGCGCAAAAACCATACTAATGAGAGTAGTAGGATGGACCATTGAGGAACACCTTGACCTCATTTCTAGGATGTAGGTCAAGGACACCGTTGATAAGAGTTACAAAGGAGGTCACACTGTGCCTTGAATCTAAATTCTGGTATAGGCTAAGCCTATATCAACAACCCCACTGTTGCTTTTATAAATGATGAAGTAATTATGATTACGAATTAATTAATCATTATGATTGTTAAATAGAATATGATTAATTATTTATTTTATATCGATAAAATAATGTTAATTTTGTATGATATAATGTAATTTTATTGTAACAAAAAATATTAGTGTTTTAATTATAGTTTTCAGACATTAGAGTATATTCTTTATTACTGGTATTACTGAATATTGATTTGGATTTTATTTCTTAAACTAGAATTTTATAAAGTGCATAAATTATAGAGAAAAATACAAATATTATAACAATTTAATGATCAAAACGGTATTTCAGTAATATTTGAGCTAAATTTAGATTAACATAATTAATATATTCATAAGAATCATATGAAATCAAATCTAGAAACCTAATGCGCATAATAGACATTACTTGTTGGCGTAACAGTATTAAAAACCGCCACATGTGTTCTAAATAATAAATTATTAAAAACTAATTTCGTATTTAATATAATACAACTCACGATTTTGATTTTCTGACCCAAATTTAAAATATTCTATACTTACCTATCGATTTACAGGTGCGTGTTTCATTAGTCAAAAACCCCGGTTATATTTAATATTTCTCGCACTTATCGAAATCAAAATTGAACGATTTGATTGCATGTGATTGGTATAGAAAATATTATTAAAACATCCAAACACATTACAATAACATCGCATAGTAAAATTATCAATGACTCTAGTTTAACAAATCACACTGATTTATTAGTTTAAAAAATAAAGTATACAAATAACTTAAAGCACGAGGCAATTTTGTTAAGGCAGCGTATATAATTATGTCATCATTAATAGAACACAATGTCTTGGTTAGATAATTGCTCGATTACCTAAATGCAATCAATCATTGAAACATGTGCAATTCACATTTGTATGGTACTTCTGTATCTGATTGTAACTATAATAGGCATTTTTGGAGATGATGTTCAATCAACCGTTACGACATTAATACTCATGATAAAACCTATAATTGACACTGTTATGACTACTGGTTCCATTTCTATGTATATACTCGGAATGTTGGCTGTGGCATTTTTGACCAACTCCCGTAGAAAGGGTAACGTCACTTTATTTATCAACGAGTTTGGTCTCCATACATCTAGCATTGCCTGTGTGCATGTCGTATTATAATAATGAAGTTTATCAGTGCGCAAATTGTATTGATTAGACACAGGAAGGTTATTATATAACTTTTTTTTATTGAAATCTCCATTTTTTTGTACAATGGTTGCTGATTTACTTATTTTGACTAGCATCCGTGAAAAACGGAGTTAGAATATTATACATTTTAGCACAAATGCTATTCAGTGCCGGTATGGATTACAATCGGGTAGCAATTGCTACGCCATTACGGTGGACAGTAAAGATGTGCTTGTCCAACGTTAACTTTACGGTTGGGAACAGCTTTACATTGAATATAGCTTGTTCGTTGTGGGAAAGTACGAGATTGATGAGGTTAATCTTCTTTTCGCAGTCAAAGCTGACTCAAACGTTGGTCAGCTACAGTTCCAAATTATTAATTTCGTACTTATGATTACGAAGATGCTCGAAAAGCTCCAGTTAAGCTTTAACGCCATATTCTAGGGCATTGCATCCGGCTATACTGTAGTAGTCGGATTTTACCAGTAGGCATGTTCCATATTTGAATTATAGAATGAGGCCATGGAAAATTTTTAGGTCTATTTTTTCGTAAACCATCATTTTCATTGAATATTTACTTAATATTTATTGAACAATTCGTGCTGCTTTTAAAGCACAAATTAGTTACTTTGATTTGCATCTTTATTGATTGGAAAAGAAGTTGTTGACTCTTAATATAGCCTTGACAAGTTGTAACATTTTTTCAGTGCGTATCTCGTTGACGCAATGTCAGTATGGTATGCACAGATCCAGTCGCTACTGTACATTTTTTCAATTTTCGTTACAGATAGAATTCTAAGCTCGTGGTGCCATAAATCACATGCGGGAAAACCAGCCTTCTCCATTTTAGCTAAACGCTGCATGTTTTTTATCCCGAAATATGGCTTAAATTCGGTAGCCAGTATCTTGTAAAACTGTTGTAGTTACGAAATAATCAACAGGGACTCGGAAAATTTTTTTATTTTGTTTCGATATGCATTCAATCTAAAACCATGTACGCTTGCGCGAACTTGGCGTACAGTTTTGCTTTCCTTTTGATTCAAATTTTTCCAGTTAATATTAGGGTTAAATTCTTGGCTGTGGCTTAGCGAGTAAGTTAACAATGCGATTTCGCGTGCTATAAACTGGTTTTTAAGGTAAAAGCCTTGTGTATCAACAATTGTGCAAATATAATCCATTTATCGCCAAGTCTTTATTTAACCTTTCGGATAATTTTATCATTAATTTCGAGCTGTATTATTATCACAAATGTGATGAAGTAGGCGCCGTATCACCTTATATTTAGTTTGCATTGAACATTAGTTTATCGATTTTGTTGACCCCTAAAAAACGTTACACTTCTGGATTCAGTGGTGCGAAAATGTACGAGTCAAAGAACTCGGCAACATTATGTTTGAACACAAACAACGCCACAGAGAGCGGGTTGGGTGTATTTACAGGATCTGTATTCATAATTAATGCGAATGGCCGTTTATTGATCTTCTGATATTTTTATCACTAAATTCGAGCTGAATAATTTCTTGAAAAGAAATCATCTGTCCTTTTAGTTTCATAAAAGTAATGCAGAAAGCGCCACATGTAGTGTCCGTGGTACCTTGTATGTGTTTGCATTGAATATCAATTTTAAGATTTTATTGACAACTTAAAAGTGGTACAATTCTGGATTCAGTTCAGCGAGTACCGATTACGATTAAAAAACTTTGCAATATTATTTTTGCCTATTAACAGCGCCAAGTTAGGTTAGGTAAGGTTACAGGATCAGTATTCATAATCAATGCAAGTGGCCGTTTTTTAAAATCATACGGCACTTGATCGCATGCAAACGTACAGACCTAACACGATTACTTTTTAAATATATTAATAATCTTTTTTGTATTCATATGTAATCGGTCATTACGTTACGGTCTGCATTAAGTTAAACAATAATATCATATTCGCAGTAAAGTAGTACATTAATTGTTTCTGCTAATGCACTGGCAAATTTCAAATCTATACGCAGACTAACATTTCTAATAAGGTTAGCGAAACTCATCTGCCAGTTTGAATGCAAATCTAAACCTGAACAAAGTACCTACAATAATGAATAGTATTCACGAAATGTCAAACATCACTCCACACCCCGATTTTGACATGTTTGGTCTTCCACCTACTCAATTTACTCAATCCATTTACTCACTTCTAAATAATCATCAACATTTAGATTAGAATAGGCTTGAATTTTTTCTACCAGCCCGATTCTGTAGTGATATTATCAAGCATTACATCCATATTTGATTGATAAAGTTTTGAAAACTCAAAACCTTAAATCTGACAATGGTTTGAGTCTAGTTGGTCTAGTAATCGTTTGCGATCTTCGGTTGTACCGTAAGAAATAGTAACTAGTCTGTTTATTTCATTTCTTGTAATTAAGATCTGTTGATCACAATTGTTATCGAAACGTGAAATTATACTGCTTACTTATTATATACCAATGTCTATGGTTTGATTGAAACAACGTTTGAGTTTTACATCATATTTTTTCAACAATGTTTCAATAATTTGGCCTTTTTTATTGTACAAAATTTCTCTTTTATGATCTTGCGGTATGTTATACCAGCTTTTAGTGTATAAAATTGAAGCTAACCAAACTTCCCACTTACCATCTAGGGATACGTGAGTGTGAAGTTTTGTGGTGGAGTTGGCAATGGTAGTTTGGGTAAAGTATTCTGGATCGACATAAGCCATGTAAAGTAGTTTAATGAATTGGTCCTAAACCAATTAGTACATCGCTCCTTTAGAAACGTCTTAAATGCACTAATTATTTTTATGTAAAATATGTTTTTTCTTTTTTACGAAACGACGAATCGTAACCCTGAATTAGCCAGAGATATAAATATGTTTTTGTTTTTTTTCACTCGTTCTCTTTGTGGGTAATTAAACTCTGGTCGTCTCCTCGACGACGAAAATTGTACATCCTGAATTTTCCGAAAGTATTGGTTTTCGCAGTCAGGGAGAACTAATTTTAAAGAATATAGATTTTGAAAATTTTGATTTTTAAGAATACCGTTGTGTAATGGTGATGTAGTTTCCTCTATGTTTGGCATTCATCTCTGGGTAGTCGGACGAACCACATCTCTTCTCAACTAAGGTAAGTTATAAGTTTTATATACTAGTATATAGTAAAATATAGTTACAGTATATAGTCATCGAATGTTTATATGAGTTTTTATGGGCGGAATCATGGTTGCTAGGTACGGGGCTTCTCTCTTTAAGTGGGCAGTGCTTCTGATTTTAATATGAAGGTTAAAAGTTTTGACTGCAAGCGGTCTTTCAATGGTTTGGACTGTTATAACATGCACCTTGATAAAGGTGTTTGCATGAAAAAGATGTGAGAATTGCGAGGTCATTTTCAACAGAAAGAAAGATAAGATTCAAACTTGCGAACACTACAAGTGTGGCACTTGTGGGGTGTACTATGGCAAAAACAACCACCTCCCGTGTTTTATGGAGCCAAAAGATGAGGCTCAGTTATGTGAGAAGGCTATTCTTTCATTCCATATTGATTACCCTTAAGTAATCGGGAACCATCGTCCTATGTTTTTAATATCGTAAATTAGCTGCAATCAATGTTTTGGCAAACAAAATAAATGTTACACCTGTGAAAAAAAATTTTCATTGGATACTCTTGTGTTAAATAGTTTGATCAATATCTTTTTGTCGAACTGGCTGGAGCTGTCCCTAAGACAATAGTAATTCAAGCGTTCGCGCTAATCGTAGGGGTATACTACTCGCACTTTGCCATCTAAGACTCAAGGAACATGTACCTTGAGAAAATGAAAGTTATAATATCTGAACGGAAGATCTTTTGTATTAAATGTAGGAAAGTGAGGCTACTCGACTCACTCCGTTTCTTCGTACAACCTATAGCCACTATTCCACAAGCATTAGGTCTAGAATTAGTATCCGAAAGGGTGATTTTCCCAATCAATTTATTATCCTGAATAACAGGAATTATGTGCGCAAGATTGCCGATCTTAAATGATACAAACCAGAAACAAAAAAGAAAAAGGAAGCTTAACTGTTGAAACAGTGGTATTCAGAAATATCAAGCGACCCAAAGTACGTGTTTGACTTTAAAAAAGAATTGATAGCTTTTGACCGGAACGATGTGGAGATACTAGATTAGTATTTCAACAAATTCTGACGCCAGTTCAAGACAATAACAAATATGGATCCCATCATTCTCATCTCTTGCTTTGGGGTGTTAGAGGCGTTATACTTAACACCTACTTTACTAGGGTTCACAAAAACCGATCCCTACAACCCTCGAAAAGACAGCCGTTGATTCATTGATGAGGCTGTCTGGCACGATTGGATTAAACATAATGAAAATCGAAAAATTATTAGGCAGTATCAAGTAGGCAAATATTATGCCAATGGTTATGACCAACAAACTAATACAATCTAAGACTTGCTTTTCTGCCATTTCCATGGTTGTTTGTGCCGAAAAACCGGAACGATTCGGTTCCATCTCTAAATGGAAGAACCTATATCCAATTGTATGACAACCGTTGAAGAAATTTGCATTGTTTACAAACTTGAACAATAAAGTAAAGATTATTTGGAAGTGTGAATATCATTATGTGCGTTGGTCTTATCGAAGTATGCATTTGAATACTGCCGATCAACATCGTTTTATTAAGTTTCTCAGGTAACAGGGTGGTGTCCGTATTAGAGGCTTTTTTGGGGGAAGCACTAACAATCTTAAGTTTTATCTTATTTGTAATGATCTGGAATCGATAAAATATGTTGATTTCTGCAGTTTATACCCTTATGTTTTATCTAATAAGGTTTACCCTGTTTAACATCTCGAACTAGTTACCGATAATTTTGATTATTCCTTGACATACTTTTTGGCTTTGTCAAGTGCAAAGTTTTACCACCGTGCGGGCTTTATTGAATCGTTTTACCCATAATAATTAAAATTAAGTTAATGTTCACGCTTTGTTGAACATGTGCTCGTAGTTCTTACGACACATGCGACCATTTTAGTCGAGCGTTGCCTGATTATTACTTTGACTAGTGTAGAATTAGTTAAGGCTATCGAAAAGGATATATAATTGAGGATTAATATGAGGCTTTAAACTACCCTAATAGAAAAGATGATTCATTTTCCCAGTACGTATACATGTGGCTTAAGAATAAACAGCACGCCAAGGGATGGCTTACAAGTTGCAAATCTGAAGCTGATAGGTAGATTAACTCATATAAGAAAAAAATATTAGTTTAAATTATGATTAAATTGAGATGAACCTCGCACTAAGATTTATGGTTTAAATTATGTTTAATAGTTTTTGGTGAAAGATAGCACAGCGCACCAACCTTCCTTAAAACAGAATTTATTTCAGTTTTTAAGCTTAAGATCTGATTAGATTGTAGAGAATCTCAGTGAGGTTATGCTCAATGAGAATCTTTTGCTTTTTACCTGGCTCTTTGTTGTGGATAGGTTTTCTAAACCGAAAAATTATTTGGCATCTATTGCCACATTTGTTACAGCGTATGCTAGGTTACATTCAGAGGGAGGGTGACAAAAATGTAGTTGAATGCGTGGAGTATCTTGCGGAGCTTACGGAAATATTGTTTAAGATTATGGGAAGGAAGCACGGTGTGAACTTTTGTGCACTTGGTCCCAATATTTATTCCTTTGAAGTTTTAAAACCTAACGGGGAAACTGCTACAGCTATAAAAATAAAAGGAATTGGTACTATTGAGAAAGCCAATTATGTTAAAACTTTTGCAAAAATGCTAGAAATGACTATGGCCTATAAAGAGGGCAAAAAACAATGTTTAGATGTATACCAAATGCAGATAACTGCATCCCGGCACCTGGTTTCCACACGTTATTTCAATAAAAATTATCAAGACGTTTCAACAAAACGGTACATGAAGGGTTTGAATTATACCCTTTCATACGTTTACAAAAATGATATTTGCACTCCTATCTCATGGTGCAAGGCTGAACCCGGAGTTAAAACAATTATGGAGGTTTTCGTGTGACATCTGGGAATGCCAGTTGCACATAAATTTCACTTCCGATACTCCAATAGTAAATCCTTTTCTCCTCACCTAATTACAAACAGACTGACAGACAGACAGACAAACAGACAGACAGACCGACAGACCGACAGACCGACAGACCGACAGACCGACAGACAGACAGACAGACAGACAGACAGGCAGACCGACCGACCGACAGACAGACAGACAGACCGACCGACAGACAGACAGACATAACGTTATTCCAATACCCATAGGGAAATCATTGTGTAATGATCTTCTAATACCATAGGGAAATCATTGTATAATGATATTCTAATACCATAGGGAAATCATTGTATAATGATATTTGAATGCCATAGGGAAATCATTGTATAATGATATTTGAATGCCATAGG
>JAQIXJ010004915.1:0-10081 GCA_034700185.1 Phthiracarus laevigatus | reverse complement strand
ACCAATTGTGCAAGAATTAGGAAAACAAAGCGAAAAATAAACTCTTCTCCTAACAATAAATATAACTTTGCCGAAACATTAAGACCATATACTTTTCTTTAGCAACGAGAAAAACAGAACATAGAGTTCCACGCAAACAACATACCAATAACAGCATTCATTTGCTTATTTATTGGATGTATTTTATTGAATATCGCATTACTTAAAGCAATTCGAGTGAATAAACTGCTAGAAAATGTGAGATATAAAAACTAATTGAATGTAATGATGCGAATACAAGCTCTTAAATCAATAGGAGCCCATTTTAGCATAACTATTTTACCTTCACTTCTCACAAATGTTCACAAATTTTGGTATGCGTTTATACCATTTTTGTTAATTACAGGCAAAAAGTAATGCGTTTTAAGCGATTACAAGCGATTACAAGCGATTACAAACCGAACCTATTGAATAAGTACATACCGGTGTCCAATGGTAATACTACAACTTGTGTTTATGATTAGCGCATAAATATCATTAAACATTTCAACAATCTATACAAACAGTGAATTTTTTGTACAAACATAATGAGATTATTAGCCTTTGTATAAAGCATACTTTTATACTTAATAACAAAGTTTTATCATAGAGTCGGAGTGCATGATCGGCGATAGCATGAAATAGCTGGGCAGTATTTATTGTAGAAGTATGTCTGGATGTCTCTTCAATCATTCTGACTGTTCTGGTTTTTATACAACGACAAATCATTTCAATAAGTTTAGTTTACGATCACTTACATTCATCCATAATCTTTACTCATAATTCCGAAACATTTATTACGACCTATATATACGTTGTATATATTCGGATTATTTGTGGAAAAACTATTAAATATTTTGCGATAATTGGAAAAAAGTTTAAAAAACATTTGGTAGTATTTATTTAACTTTAGTATTGCATATTATTATAGAAAGGTATTCATAAATGTTCTCTTAAATTCAAAGACCTTGCGTAACATGTTAAGCAAAACAATGAGTTAATGAAGTTTTCGAATGCAATTAACTATGATTTTCAAAAATAGAAACTGATTACTTTTAAACAATCATAATATTTTAAAAAACTTACAATTTTATTTATTATTGAAGATAAGACATCAGTTATTAAAAAACTAGAATTAATAAAGGAAAATTAATTATTTAAACTGGAATATTGTTTTTAAATTTATTGTTACGATCAGAAGTAACTTCTTTATGTTTTGGGTTCCCATCACATATGAAAGTCAAAATGATTAAAGACTTTTTACTTAACAGATCCTATTGTTTGGATCAATAAAGTAAATAAATTATAACAAGTTGAACTTAATGTTAAAATTAGCTCATCTTTTTATTTAAAATGACATAAGAGTTAGACCCCCAATCCCTAGGATTTTGAGAAAATCTAGCTCTTTAACACCCTTATATAGACCTCTATTTATACATTAAATAACATAAAAAAAATTGAAATAAACATTGCTTTATTATCATTTATTGAAATTATTTAAAAATGGAGATATGTATAAAAAATTTGAATATTATTTTATTACAACTTCTTTTAGTCCTGAGATTAAGTTATTTCTTTATTAAGTTACACAAAAGTACACTGTGGGCAATTTTGTATTAGAGTAGTTTTCAGTAATGAAACTTTATAGTCGCCATATGTAAACCAAAAGTTTCCTTCGATATTGGTCTCTAATTGCTTTAGTATTTGTTTGTATTCATCAAAATTTGAATCTTAATAAATATATAAAACTACTTTATTAACTACAACTATAATATTTAAAATTATACCTTTTATAACAACAATACTAATCCATTTAACTTTGTCTAAATCGCTAAAATATGTGGATAATAGGTTAGCTAGATCATTTGCTGTATAATTTGAGTGTAATTTGTCCACAACGAGACCAAGAACCATGTATTTTCGGTCATCTGGTATATCGATTTTGTGTATTTGCAAAATGTCATAGCGAAATATTTTTCCTGAAATAAGTTAGAAATTGTTTTTAAAATTTATATTTAGACTCCTATTAAAATAAAAAATTTATAGCAAGATAATTAATGTTCCAATTAAATGGATTTGAAACAAATTGAATTATAATAATCTATAATTTTAATATACTAAAGATTAAAACTCATCTAATACCAAATAATTGGAAATAAGAATTCTTAACCAAACTAAATCCTTAACAGTATAAGTTACTACAGGGGCTAAGATACTAATACATTTCTTTCAAATAAAAATATAAAAAATTTTGACTTTAAAATTAACAAACTCTTTGAAGATGGTGTTACTGTTTCCTCTTCTTTTATTGATGAAAAATCTTGATAATTAGTTGTGGAAGAATAAATTTTGTTAATATCTCCGTTTTCCTTATTTTTATCGCCGATATTTTTATCAAAATGTAACCGTTTATTGCTTTCGGTAGTACTTTTAAAATTAGTATACTCATAAGATGGTGCTTCATTATTGATTACATATTCATTATAGTCATATACTAAACTGTCAGGGCCTAAATTGTCCAACCAACTCGACGTAACTATATTATCACAAAATCCATCATAAAACACAACAAATAAAATAAGAACCACAATAGATTTCATTTCTTTGAGCATAAATTTGTGACATACAATAAAAGCTTTTACACTTACAACAATTTCTAGACAATTCATGAGTCTATATATAGTATTGCGTGATTAAGGCTATGATTTTTAAGTGAAACAAAATGCTTTTATCCCTATTTAATTGAAATTAATCATTGATATACAACAATAAAACTATAAATTTTGCATTGATTCCTTACCGAAAACCAAAAATGTTTTTAATATTATGGAAATTTACCCTAAAAAATCCGAAAATGTTAATGTTTTAGAAATGCTAATCTATTTTGGTAAAACAATTTTATATATTTTAAATAAAGTTGATAACCACAATATTTTTAAACCTATAAAATCTGTAATCGTATTAATACTCATGTCAAATAATGTAGCAATTTTAAAATTTATTATACTTTCTTGTATTAAAATTACAGTATAATAACTTTTTAGTTATTTTTTACCTAAAAATAACCGTTTTTTACTGAAAAATCCTATCTTTATGATAAAGCTCTTAAGCGCTAAAAGATATGTAAGCTGGAATTTCCTGTTTTGATTAAAATTAAAACTAATATTGTTTTTAAATAATTAAAGAATTTAAATCTAAAGGAAATAAGGTTATAAATAAAATTATGTTTTGAAAGTTGTATTAGCACATCTAATATTTGAACAAGTTCGACGCAGTACAGTTGTACCGCGTTTATAACCTATATTTTTTAAATTGTACAGTAAATAACTTATTTATTATATTTTTGAAAGTTGATGAATTAAATTGTATAAAAAACTACTGTAAATAACGGAATACAAAGTTTTTATCATAGAGTCCGAGTGCATGAAAGCGATAGCATGAATAGCTTCGCAGTATTTATTGTAGCAGTTTAGATGTAGCCTATCAATCACACTGACTGTCCGGGATTATATACAACGACAATTTGTTTCCATAATTTTAGTTTACGATCACATATTTTAATTAATCAATTTTTAAATGATGAATGTATTGCCACTTTACATATGAAAGTCAAAATGATTTAAAATGTTTTACTTAATTTTTTGGATCAATAAAGTAAATAAATTATAACAAGTTGAACTAAATGTTAAAATTATCTTCAACTTTTTATTCCCATGGAATTAAAAATGGCATGATTTAGACCCCCAATCCTCGGATTTTGAAAAAATCTTCTAGCTCTGTGATTCCATTATATTGACCTATATTTTTGACTTAATAATTCATATCAATTGTATTGATCGATATAGTAAATAAATTATAACAAAGATAACAAAAATGTTAAAGTTTAAGAGAAAATAATTTTTCGGCTATTTTTCATCAAATTCGATATTTATTAAATTTGCATCATAAATCAAAATGTTTGAAATATTTTTTTGCCTTTTTTCACGTTGGCTATTTGCTAGCAATTTCGCAAAAATATAAATTAGAAAACTAACTTTCGCACGAAATAAAAGGTGTAATATAAGGTGAAGTTAATACATTAAATAAAATAAAAAAAGTTGAAATAAACATTGCTTTATAAAGATTAATTGAAACTATTTAAAAATGAAGATATGTATATAAATTTGAATATTATTTTATTACAACTTCTTTTAGTCCTCAGATTAAAATATTACTTTAATAATTAACTCAAACGTATACTTTGGGAAATTTTGTAATAGAGTAGTTTTCAGTAATATTACTTTACTAGGTTTTAGCCCGTGCTTCACACGGATTATTAATATTTGTATAAATTATGAATGTATAGAATTTCAATGAAGGGTTGCCCACCCCCTCGTGTGACACCTTATTTAACTCCGTTTTTTGAGCTGAGTTGAATGATATAGGTTTTAAGGGGAATTTAAACATTTTTATGGACACCTCCTCTATGTGTGGGTGTTCACCCCTCGAGTGACCCCTCATTTTACTCCGTTTATTCAGTAGAGTCGAATGATATAGGTGTTTAAGGGTATTTTTAACATTTTTTGGACCCCTCCTGAATGAGGGGGTTCCAACCCTATTTGACCTCCTCTATTTGTTCTAAATCCATTGATACAGGTGTCGTGGGAGTAGATATTCGGAGTGTCTAATGGTCTAGATATAGTGCTAATTAATCAGTTTTTCCATCCCCATTTTTTCAGGAGGTGTCCCACCACCTTGAAACCTCCGGATGTGCACATCTCTGTTCTAGCTGAATCCATTTATATAGGTCTTGAGGGGGTGGGATTCCCAGGGGAGGCGCCTATAAAGGATACCACAAACAGACAAACAGACAGACAAACAACAGACAAATAATGTTTTTTATATAAAGTGATAGTCGCCTTACGTGAACCAAAAGTTTAATTCGATATTCGCCTCTAATTGCGTTAGTATTGGATTGTATTCATCAAAACTTGATTCTTAATAAATTTTTAAAACTAATATATTAACTACAACTATAATGTTTAAAATTGTACCTTTTAAAACAACAATACTAATCCATTTGACTTGGTCTAAATCGCTAAAATAAGTGGATAATAATTTAGCTAGTTCATTTGCTATATAAATTGAGTGTAATTTGTCCAAAACAAGACCAAGAACGATGTATTTTCTGTCATCTGGTATATCAATTTTGTTTATTTGTAGAATGCCATAGCGAAAAGATTTCCCAGAAATAAGTTAGATTTAGAATTCTATTAAAATAAAAATTTATAATAACTGGATTTGGATTAAATGGATTTGAAAAATATTGAATTAAAATAATTTATAATTTTGTTATACTAAAGATTGAAACCCAATGAATACCGAATTCTTGGAAATTAGAATTCTTGGCCAAACTGAATCCTTACAAAACAAGAGGTATAAGTGTCTACAGGGCCCAAGATTTTAATTTAAATCTTTCATATTATAATATGATAGGATTTAGAGATTAACATTAACCTACTTTTTAAAGATGGTGTTGCTGTTTCTCATTTTTTTAACGACGGATTTACTCATGCCAAATAAGATATGATAATTTAGTAATTTTAGAATTTTTAATCTCTTTATATTAAATTTTAAGTTTTATCTGACTATATAAGTTTCATTATAATAAATTTTTAGTTATTATTTACCTAAGAATAACTATTTTCTTACAGAAAAATACTATCTTTACATTATAGCTCATAATGCTATAAGATATGTAAGTTGGAATTTCCTGTTTTAATTAAAACAAAAACTAATTTTGTTTTAAAATAATTAAAGAATTTAAATCTAAAGGAAATAAAGTTATAAATAAAATAATGTTTTGATTTTATATTATTTGTAGTAAAAGTTGTAATAAGACAACTAATTCTTAAACAATCTCCACGCGGTACTGTTGTACCAGTGATGGGTTTGCTTTTTGTCTTTTACGCGACTGAGTGTACATTCTCTTATAATTACTGCACTATGAAAGGCTACGCCAATGTATAAAGCTTTTTTAATTTTTTTCATTTAGCACTATCCATGCCTATCAAGGTTACAAAAAGACAAAAAGCAAATCAAACTCTGTGTTGTACCGCGTTTAAAACCTATATTTTTAGTCGGTTCAAAAAATGTTCTTTTTATAATATTTTAAAAAGTAGATGATTTAAATCATATAAAAAACTGCTGTGAATAACGGCATAATAACTTTTTAGTTACCATTTACCTCAAAAAAATTAATTTTTTTTTTCTTACTGAGAAATCTAATATTTACTTATTGCTTTCAATGACTAAAAGATATGTTAGCTGGCATTTACTGTTTTAATTTAAATTAAAAAATAACAATAGTTTTCAAGATATTTAACGGAATCAATTTTTAAAGGAAATAAATATATAAAAATATCAATCTTTATATTGGACTTCTATTATTTTGCACTATTCGACACATGTAATGTAGTGATTGCAAATTTAGTTCCATTACCATGGAATGGTAGTGGAATATAGTGGAATGGTAGTGGAATGGTAGTGGAATGGTAGTAGATTAGTAGTGGAATTGGAGATCAGCTCCGGTTGTGGCACGGTAATGGAATAAAAATAATTTTGTTTTCCGATAATGGAATGGCAACGTATTTTTTGCTGTGGTAATGGAACAGTTGTGGATTATGTTCTGATTTTATAAAGAAAATTTAAATAATGCATTTATCAAATATCAACGATTTCTCTTGAAGTTTTTAATACTAATTTTTTAAAACAATAAAAAATAATCAGTATTTTTTAACTTCAATATACAACTAATCACGAAAAAAAGTTTGATCCAAATTGAGTTGCTTGGAGCTAAAATTTTTCAATGGTGGAACAGTAATGAGTGGAATGGTAGTGGAATAGAAAAAACTCATGGTAATGGTGCGGTGATGGAATGAAAAACAAATTGTTTACCGTTTATGGAATGGCAGTTGAAATTTTGAGTGCGGTAATGGAACGGTAGTGGATAGAAAAATTAATTATTTTCAACCATTAATGTAATGCTTTTCGTTATTTTTTTAGATATTAACACACGGATAATAGATTTAACATGTGAAAAAAAGTTAATCTTCATTTAGGGAACAGAACAAAGAGCCCCAAATCATAACAAGAGAATATTCAGCCATAATGTCGTAATTGACCACAAACAAACTACCCTAATAATACGATTATAGGCCGTAATAATGTATCAGCCGCATCTCCCGGTTTTTCGAAATTTGTTTATTTTGAAAATAGAATTGTATATAGGCCGCACTGTATGTATAAATCGCATTTTAATATTAAAAACTAACGGGCTTTATAGTTTGAAGCTTTGTTATCGTTTTGGAAACGTGTAAAATGTTTAAATTTACAATGACTCAAAGAACTTCGTATTTTGCTAAATTTAAACTTAAAGATAAAGCATTTTCCAAAGTGAATATAAATCTTTCAGCTGCTTGCGAGTAAAACATTGACGAAAAGAATGTTAGGCGATGGAGAAATTCTAAATCTGTTTTACAATTAATGTAATCTCACAAACGTGCGTATTTTTTTGGCCTGATCTCGAAAAAGATTTGAAAACATGGGTATTCGATCTTCGAGAATTGAAAAGTTTTTCAATCACTGATATTAGATAACATGATATGAAAATAGCCATCTTGTTATATTGAAAATTTCACTGGATTAAATTGATAATATTAAGATTTGGAATTCGTTTGAAATTCCGGAAGTTTTCACATTTTTAGAGATTCCAGGCGATATTATAGTCCAACCCGGCATATGTCACTTTGATAAACAGTAATTGTCATTAGAAAAACCGGCATATGTTCCACTTGAAGGAACAGTTGATGATACTTTAAGACCGGAATTTGACGCTTCGATAAACAGAATGGGCTACATGAAAAACGAACATATGCCACTTAATCTGTTTTGTATGTATTTGATACAAAAGCCCTCTTTTTGCCTGTTGGAAGCATGAAAGTACAGTAAAACCTCTTTAAGACGGACACTTTCGGCGGATTTTTGTTGTCCATATTATAGAGGTGTCCAGTTTAAAGAGAGTCACTTTTTAGGGTCAAACATCTAAAGATAGTAGATTTTCGAGGTTTTTCACCCCTGATGTTTGAACCCGTGAAAAAGTGAGGCAAAGTCGATCATTTTTAGCAAAAAATAAGCAAAAATAGTCGATTTTTGAGGTTTTTTATCCCAGATGTTAGACCCCACTGAAAAATGAGGGAAATTCGGTAATTTTTAGCTAAAAATAAGCTAATATAGTTGATTTTTGAGGTTTTTTACCCCTGATGTTAGACCCCCCTGGAGAATTGAGGTAAAATCGATCAGTTTGATCTAAAAATACTTGATTTTAAGATATGTTCTACCCATTAAAAATAATAATAGCATTTACTACATTTTTATTTCATAAATTTGAAGCATTTAATTGCAAAACATTCGCAAAACATTTACTTATTGTTTGGCTTGAAACTTTTGTCCATGTTAAAGTTTTTCATACAACAGCATGAAAAAGATTAATTTCTTTAATAATATCGTCCAATTTATCGCAAGTTTCGATTTGGGTAATTAATTCTTTAAGTTATAATTTCTTGTATTGATCTTATAAAGATTTAATGACACCATTATCAAGTGGTTGGGTTTAACATGTAGTATTCGGTGGTAGAAACTATATATTTTAAACAAAGTAAAAGTAATATACAATTGAAACTAATAGTTGATTTATTACCTTAATATTTACAATTGACAAAGTTAAATGTGGATGACATGTTGCGTTGTCCATAAATAATAAAACCTTTCTTTTTTGAAAGTGCATCTTATAATTAAAATTATCTAACCAATTTCGCATTATTTTGTCAGTGTTCCAAGCATTACTATTTGCTTCCCAAAGAACACCAAATGACTCTGGACTTGTTCGTTTGAAGCATCTAGGAGACTTGGATGTAGCAATAACTAAAGGCTTCTATTTTCTCCTACGGCGCTTCAACATAACATAACATTAACTCTTAGTTTATTTTTTTAATACCTTTTGGCTGGCTTCCTTTATCGCTTAATGACTTTTTTGGTAAGCCCCTAATTTTAATTATAATAATATTAATAACAATATACCGCATAAAATACCGCAATTACTGAGTGCATAAACAGACATAATAATAATAATACAACGTTTTTATAATTAAAAATAAACTATAACTGTAATACAAAGCAGTTTCGTCCAGGTTATAAAAATTTTTTAGTTCATAGCCATCTATTAAATTCTTGACTCTAACAATCCAATCATCAGCAATTGAATCAGAAACTGATTTTGATTCACCTGATATAGAGCTATAAACAATATTGTACCGACTTCTAAATTTCTCGAGTCATCCATTACTAGCTGTAAATTCCACTTTATTAAGTTCTTCTGCAAACATTCCACTTTATTATTATTATTATAATTGGTATTATTGGTATTGTTACTTATTCGGATAACTGTTTTAGGACAAATGTAATTTATAAACAAATGTCAGACATATTAGAAAGTTTTACATAAAGTACGTTCTGTCCGTTTTAAAGAGGTCAGTAATCTATTACAAGAAAAACGAAAACAGGTCCTTTTCCGGCTTAAAGAGTGTCCGTTTTAAGGAGGGTTCACCTAATATTATTTCTATGAGAGAAAGTTTGTACCTAACTTAGTGTATGTATTATGGAGGTGTCCGTCTTATGGAGTGTCCGTTTTGAGAGGTTTCACTGTAACTATTTTTACAGCAGAAAGAGTCATATGACACTCAATTTTTAACGTTAATTTTGGTTATTCTTATGTGATTTTACTTATTTTACAGACTGTTGGACACCCGTTTAATGCCAATTTTGAACATACTTTTTGTATTTTTGGCATTATGTATTGACCTTAAAATCCGTTTATTAGCATTCTCCATCTCTCTTCCTCTTTCCCCTTTTTTCCCCCTAACTCCTCTCTCTCCCTCTCTTCCTCCATTTTCCTCCCTCTTCTTCCCTCTCTCTCCTCTATCTCCCTTTATCTCCTTCTATCTCCCTCTATCTCCCTCTATCTCCC
>JAQIXJ010004914.1:0-10082 GCA_034700185.1 Phthiracarus laevigatus | reverse complement strand
ATTAACTGGCCTTTTTTTCTTTAATCCGTCGATTTCGCAAGATTTAAATAATGAAATATCGTTTTTTGAGCAGTTTCCAGCCGCTAAATTGTTCAATGCTTTTGCAAAAAGTTTATCATCTTTTTGGCGCATTATTTCTGTTAATTCGTATGCCGTAAACTTTTGCCATATTTGATTTTCGAATAGAATTCCATACTTATTATTCGAATTAACTTTAAAAACAAAACAATCTTGCACAGGTCGAAGTTGGTAAAAATCTCCGAAACATACTACTGATATGCCACCAAATGGTTTAGTCGATGTAAAAATGTCTTGTAAACGAAGATTAATAAACTCAAACTGTGTTATTCCTACCATTGAAATTTCATCAATTATTATTAGTTTTAAGTCTACTAAATTACTCATGAGAGTATTTCGTCGATCGTGCGATAAATTATGATATTCATGGTTTTGATTAAAAATATCAAAAGCGGAGTTAGTTGTTACACCGCCAATATTAAAAGCAGCTTTACCTGTTGGAGCGCATAATAATATTTTTGTTGTTTCTGGTCGTGATCCAAATAAACTATTAAAATATCTAAGAAGTGTTTGATAAATTGCATTGATCAAGCAAGATTTTCCAACACCTGCTCCACCAATAATTACGTTGTAAATTGGATCTGTTTGAGTCTTTATGTTGTACAACAAGTTCATTAAATACTTTCTTTGTTTATAGTTTAAAGATCGCATTAAATCATTATATTCGTCATTTTCTTTTAGTTTTGGTGTTAAATACTTTTCCATTTTAATAGTTGATGGTTTGTCGCATATATCTTGTTTTAAACTATAACATGCATCTGTGTCAATTGTGTAAATACTAAAATCATGACTTTTTTTAAGATCGTTTTCTTCATCATCAATATGTTCGCATTCCATTTCTTTAAACCTATCTTCGAATTCAGAAACATCATGTTGATAATAAGTATACTTAGAAGAATTAGATTTGATAACATCGATGTTACTTTGAAATTTCAATTTAATGTCAACGTTAATAAGGTCAACTTTTTCATTTCTCCATGGAACAAACAATTGACATTGTTCTCGATAAAAGTTATATTCATCGGTTTTAATACTATATCTCTTATATCTTATTATTTTTGATTTTCGACGTTTTTCTAGGTATCCTCGAGTTTCCAATAATATTGTTATTTCACCGGTTTCTTCTACTTCATCATTCTGATCTTCGTTTTTGCTTACAGTTGGTTTATTTTTTTTTTTGGTTTTTTCAGATAACGATTATAATTTGCACAAAAGTCTGCTAAACACAGATTTTCCATCGATTCTGGCCGTACGACATAAAAGTCTAAGTCCCCTTTTTGATAAACATCTTGCGATTCAGCATCCATTTCTGATAAAACTTTTTCAGATTTAACCATTTTATTTCTCTCTTTAGGTTCACCAGTATTGATAAACACGTGTGCGCGACTGCACCGCGACAGATCCATTGAAAGTAGATGGTAAACGGCTTCCTGTGCCGATATTTCTGTAGCTTTTAAATATCTATCTCCAATTATTCTTAGTCTGTCGCGTATACTAAAGTTACCTTCTTTCACTTCTTCTGCTGCTTCTCTTAGTAGTTTAGACATGCCTCTATCGGGTTTGTTGATATAGTTGAGAATGTTTTGTACGCAACTATGTGGTTCGAGAAGAAACTGTATATCGATGTTAGCTCTGTGTAATTTTAATATAGTTTCATCGTAACCAATTACTCGTATGTTTTTCATCTCTCGTTTCAGAAACACTTTTGGATTTTTAAGTTGTGTTTGAATAGTAAAAATATATTATTTGTATGTTAAGTTTAACTGATTTAAAAAGTTTTCGAATGTTATATCTGCTAAGTTTACTAGCTTATTTTTTGTTGTTTTTCCAATTCAGTGATCTTTTGTAAAATATAGGTATAAATGTTGTCATATTTTTCATTTGCATCATTTTCTACTGGCTCTAGTATTAGAGACGAAGGCATTGGCAGTTGTGGAATACCAAACCGACAAACGACTTTATCTCCTTTAAACTTTAAACATGATTTTGAATGACCATGTGTTTGCAGCTGAACAAGTAACTCGTCTAAATCACTACTAGTTGTTATATAACTATCTATAAATGCTAAACATTTGTCAATTAAATTTTGGTCTTTTTTATATAAAGGTGCGTTATTTAACCATAATAGACAGTGTACTCGTGGACTACCACTGTGTTGAAATTCAACGCGAACATATGTATCCGTTATGGGATGATCACAAAATGGTCCTTTTGGGTGTTGCAAAACATGAAAAAGTTCACGTATTCTTTTATCAAAATATCTCGAACATGTTACAGGATCTTTACTGATTAATTCACATTTTTCTTTATAGTTCAAATCTTGTGTTTCTTCTTCAGTTATAACTTTATTTCTCACTGTTTTCATAAGTATAACAAGAAGTTCTTTCCAGCGTGTTTCAGCTGCTGACAAAGTTATGAACAATGTTGGTATTCCTAACTGTCGTATCATTGCAAGTACTTCTTTCTTTCTTGATTGCCAGTAAGGAGGTGATGCGCGATCAACTTTCAAGAATCGGTAACCGTCGTCAACTTTACAAATGTTATCGACAAATTCTTTTTTCAATAATTGTCCTGCAGTAATTTTTTCAGAATTCTTTCTTTTCCTTTAATTAAGTGACACTTGCTTCGTTATCATTTGTAACTGCCGTTTTTTTAATTTGAAAAAAATATATTTGCGACATTGCAGCATCTTCTGTCAAAGTGTCTCAGTTCCCATTTGCATATATTTGAATATGTTAGGTGTTTATTCGCTTTTCTTGGTTCTCCACAAAATATAGTTGGGAAAGACAGTTCTTCTGCATATTTATCACGTAATAAAGAAATTGGGAATACTCCATATCCTGGAGCAAATTCAATTGTTTGCGTATTATCATTATCGCTCCATAAAGTGTCGTTATTTGTTACGTTTATCTCTTCTACTATCTCGATCATTTCTTCTATTTTGTTTGTTTCAGAAATAATTGTAAAGGTCCCAACATCAATAATTTCGTTTCTAAGATGTTTATCTTCATCTAAAATAATAAAATCTTCGTTTTGATTAGGATATTGGTTTAACCAATTTTCGGACAGTATTATATTCTTCATTTGATAAAGTGGTGTGCTAATTAAATATACCGCAGCATTAAAGCAGAAAGCTGGCCTAATGGTTTCATACAAATAATGTGATTAGTAACACAATTTTCGTTTAAGTTTCAATGGCATATCTCGATGGCAGTTAATGCAAAAGCTCAATTTATCTGATATTATACAAATTCTTTCCAGGAAATCACGTTTTAAACCTTTACTAAGGAACGTGTTAATACATACTATTCGTATTGATGACTCAAAAAACAGACCAAAACACGAATTGCAAATATTTGTTGGTCCTTTTTTGATATTGGATTCATATTGTTTGTAAAGATCTTCGAAAGTAATTGTATCCTTAATTTGACATCGTTTAAGTTTTTTCGCAATTCTATCGTTTTCTTGTTCTATTTGACGCCGTTTTAAGTCACATCTTGCCTGTTTTCGCAATTCAGTGTCTCTATGCTTTTCTTGTCCGCGATGCTCTTCGTCTAACCTCGCCTGTCTTCTCAACTCAGTGTTTCTATACTGCTCTTGTGCACGACATTCTTCGTCTAATCTCGCTTGTCTTCTCATCTCAGTGTCTCTTTGCTGTTCTTTTGTACGGCGTTCTTCGTCTAACCTCGCTTGTCTGCGCATTTCGGTGTTTCTTTTCTGTTCTTCTGCACGACGTTTTTCGTCAAACCTAACCTGCTTTCGAGATTCCGTTTTTCTCTTTGCTTCCTTTATTCTCCATTCTTCGTCATTTCGCTTATTTAAATAATTTCGTCGTTTTGATTCATTTTACAATTAAATTCTAAACTTTCACGATTTGTCCTTTTTCGTTCCTTGTCTTTAACTTTTGTTGCTTCTTCTTTGGATAATTGTTTTTATCCATGGTAAAATAAGAGATAAAATTCAATTTAAGTAAAAATTTTTGACAACGAAATCAGAATTTTTATTTTTGTTTAACAATACATTTCTTAATACTTATTGTTAGCATAGTACTTTAAAAAAGTATTAAACACCTATTTTAAATAGACTTTTGAGTTGTTGTAATAAACAAAAATTAATATTTATAACTTTTTTAAAAAATCACATTCTGATATTATCACTTTATCTCTCAACAGATTCTATTAAGAAATCATTGAAATTATCACATCCGCCATAGTTGTGGCAATTTCTTAGTTATATCATAATATGCTGAAGAATAATAACTGATGGAGATAATTGAAAACTGTATCAGCATACTGGGGTAGAATTTCGATAAATAAACAGATTCTATTAAGAAATCATTAAAATTATCACTCCCGCCACAGTTATGGCAATGTATTAGTTATAGGTCAAAATATGCTTACGAATATTAACGGATGGAGATAATTGAAAACTGTATCAGCAATCTGGAATAGAATTTCGATATGTAAACAGATTCTATTAAGAAATCAATGAAATTATCACTCCCGCCACAGTTATGGCAATGTCTTTGTTAAAGGTCAAAACATGCTGAAGAATAGTAACCGATGGAGATAATTGAAAACTGTATCAGCAAACTGGGGTATAATTTCGATATGTAAACAGATTCTATTAAGAAATCATTGAAATTATCACTCCCGCCACAGTTATGGCAATGTATTAGTTATATGTCAAAATATGCTGAAGAATGTTATTCGCAGTAGATATTTGAAAACATTCTTTGGAAACTGGGGAAGACTTTTAACGAAATAATCGATTCCAGTTCAATACTCAATAAAAACTAATACCGCTTACCACAAGTCTAAATTATAGGTCCAAATTTGCTGAGGACTTTGAAAACTCACGGGAAATATAAAATTGAAAAAATAAAAAAAACTGAAAAAATTGAAAAAATTGAAATTTTAAAAAAATGAAAAAAATCAAAAAAATCAAAAAATTTTAAAAAATTGAAAAAATTTTAAAAAAATGAAAAAATTAAAAATTGAAAAAAATTTTTAAAAAACGAAAATTGCGGACTCCGCGTCGGACAGACGGACAGACAGACATGGTCAAATCTATAAGCTCGCCTTTTTTAAAAAAAGTGAGCTAAAAAAGACAAATTATGTTTTATAATTATTGGTAAAATTAAAGGATTTTGTTCTTTACTTTAATAAAAGAATATAACTAATATCTTATGTTAATTATAAGATTTTAAAAGATTTATTTTGTAAGACACAATTAAAACCTGATAAAGTGATAAACTATTATTTTTAAGATCAAATTATAATGATATTAAGTAAAACAAAATTTTGGTTATATGTTGTTTTTTATTATAATCGCGCTAGGGCCGGTTCGGGCTTCTACCTATCAGGCCAAAGTCGGGCGGGGCTTTGAAACTCAGAAAAGTCGGGTTCGTGCCGGGTCGGGCCTGAACATAACGGGCCGAAATCGGGCTCGGTCTTAAAATTTTTAACGATTTGGCAGTCTAGTCCAAACCATATGATAGCATATATCGGATTTGGACGAAAAGTCAAAGTCACTGTATCACGAGGACGCGTTTGTGGGCGATTGAATAAGGTTAATGTGGCCGATGGCGAGGAATAGTGTGATGACATGAAAGATCTCGTAACCATTTTCGTATCATTTAAGAACAATAACTATCTACTGTTAGTTAGTTTACTCAATAATGTCATCAATCGTTACTGGAAAACCAAGAAATTCGAAGTTAACGCCGAATTGTCTTCGGAGTTTAAAGGAAAAGAAATATTGAATGACGGAAAAATTGTCGCTAAAGGACGGCTATGGATCGGTTTTGTACTCGACAGCGATAATGGAGTGGTTAAAAATGGTTGAACATAAATCAATTCATGAAAAAGTTTGATAAGTTTACGGTCTAGAATGGCGTGGCGTGGTCTACCGATAACAAGAAAATGTATTTCAACAACTCCGAGGATCAAAAAATTTACGTTTGCGTTTTCGATTTCGATCTCCAAAATGGATTACATTGTCTGGCGATAGTTATGAACAATTATTCGTGACAACTGGCAGTGGATCGTTAACCGAAGAGCAGAAAGCTAAATATCCAGTCGCTGGAAAAGCTTTTAAGATAACCGGCGATGGAGTTGAGTGCAGGGGTGCGGTCCAGCGATTTGTACCATAACATTATACGTTATAAATATATATTATTTTATAGTGCATTATAACACAACATTATATTCCACTGGTTTACAGCATGTATTTTGGATATCTTTAACGAAAGTGCATATCGTAATCGAAATACGGAGTATATTAACTGTGTGTAATTATAATAATAAAATTTTACCGAAAATTCGCCTTTTTACATAAAATAATGATTTTTTTACAAAATTATCAATATTTTTTGTTACTCTATCAGCGGATAATCTACTTCTAATAACATCATTAATCATTACCAGAAACCCTTCGGCAATATTGGAACAATGTTATCCACCCTACACAATGGATACCTCTTTACCCGCTTGTTCCTATGCCTTAGCATTCTCCTGTGCACCCAAATTCCCGTATGCCCGCTATTTCTTCTATGCCCCCAAGTTCTATGCACCCGCATCCCCTGTGCACCTTAATCCCTTGTGCCAGTCATCCTTCTGTGCTCCCGAATTCTTCAGTGTCCAGCATCCCTTTGTGCTAATCATTCGCCTGTGCACGAATGTCCTGTGCGCAGCCTCTTCCAGGGCCAAACATAGCTCCCTGTCCCGCTTTCCCATGTGCCTACGCATCCTCTGCACTCCGACATCATTCAGTGCTAACTGTGCGCATCTTCAATTGAGATTATTCTGAAAGCATTATTAAATCTGTGAGACAAATAGTTTTTTGGTTTTAACTAAATTTAATATTGCTTTGTGCCATGCAGTATTTTATTGTATGCATGTATTTTTACAGGCTGAAAATAAATCCAATAAATATAAACAATAATTCAATAAAGTGTTAAATGCTATTTTGGGATTGCGGAGTGATGTCAGAAAAAGCTTTAATGCTCATAATCAAAGTGACTATCATTGAGCGAGATAACGTTAGAGCTATTGTATTTTAATATCGAAATTCCATTAGCATAAAAATTAACATTTTTAATTAATCAAACACTACTTGAACTGTTGTATTTACGAGTCAGGAAATAACGCAGGTGTTTTTTAAAAAAATTTCGAAACTAGCTGCTATTAGATGCCGTTAATAGTAAGCGAAAACAAATGTGAGTAAACAACGCACAGGTACAACGCGTGACGTATCCAAAGTCACAACACTACCATACCGCGTGCATATGTACACTACATATACTACCACCTTTAACTAATGATTGCGATTATATCGGTAGTACTGAGTACATTGGCGTACTCTGAGTCGGATGGGTTTCCGTATATGTTTTTATGTTTGCTACCGATAATTATAATGATTACCGCGTTGGTCACACTCTGCACCCATTTCTCGGCCGTTCGGTTAAAGTGCCGAACGTTTAGGTAATAATACCACCCAATAATAACACGGATGGTAAAACTATTTAGTTACTATGGCTATAAGACGCACAATTCCGCCTTATATCAGCAGACAAGTGTGAAACAGCTGTGAATATTGTTAAAATCAATACGATAAAGGGTTTTCAATTCGTGCGATAATTAATTGTTTAGTTTATTTAATAATACCGGTATGTCTCGCATAACACGCTATTTCGTAAATGTGTGCGAATTTTTTAAAATTAATTGTACAGGATTTCAATGTAATGTTTTACCAAATATGACCTTCGCTTTATTTTATGTCATTTAATAATTAAATTAAGGGAAGTTTTGTATTAATTTACGCTATAAAATCTTGAATGAGTGCCATTTTTAGAATTTGTTTTATATATTTTAATATTTATATTTTAACTAATGCTATCTACGTAATTGATTAAATATCTGATCTATTTTTATGTTAAAATCGCTATTTAACTATAACTAAAACTTTATAGTATAACATACCGGTATATACTGTATGCGCATATTATTTTGGCATTCTATACAACTTTGATGGCTAATTACTGATTTAGGCTAGACCATATGGTATTAATTCGTATGTAATTTATTGGAGAGTTAGATTTCAGAGCATTAGGTATATTCAAATGAGAAATATTTTGATCTACTTTATTAACGAGTTAAGGAAAAATGAAAATAATATAGTAAGACACGCGATTAAGACAACCCGCAATTAAGAGAACTACTATAGGAACAAATACATACTCAAAATTAATACGTATATGTAGTTATAGTAGTTCTCTTCATTGCGGGTTCTGTTGCTATATTTAATAACTGAAAATATTTTTAATTTTATAAAAATCGTGTTATCAAATATTGAAACCTTATTAATCAATCCATTAATTGCAACCATTTTTTGCTTTTTCATATATTTATAACTAATAATGTAAATATTTGTAACCAGGTTTTACAGAAGTTTTATATTAAAAATAACTAAACGTAAAAGTTTAATAATTTTGCTTTTTAAAATTTTGCAAATATCAATATTAATCATTTTTATCTCATTATTTTGTTATTTTTTAGTTTAAGTATTATTTTCCCATTCACAGTAGATCAATTGAATTTAATAAAAAATCTCATTTTATTTTGTTTTTAATAAATATATAAAGCCATTTATTAAATTTATAAAATTTTTAAATTTTCACCAAATTTTTAAAAATTTAATTTAACATTTTGCCATTACTGTATGTACTATTGAAATGTTCGTTAAAGGTGCTTCTAATAGGAAAATTTGTTATGATTTATGTTTTATTAGCGGGAATAATAAGATGTTTTATTTTAAATACAATTATATAATTAACTCCGTGCCATATTTAATATATATTAAAGATAAGTGAACCCAAAAAATTAGCATGTAATAAAATTTTATATATATTTTGACAATAATTTGATAATAATAAATATGTTTACAACTAATATATGAATTAAAGAATAATCATACCCGAGTTTCCTTAGCATTGATTTTCGTGTAAAAATTATAGAATTTAAAAATTGATTATGGCTTGATTCGTGTCATATTAGTTCTACAGTATTTATATTACACTATATTCGTATTAAGTTCTGGTCCGCCACGAAATATGAGCAAATGACACTGATTTTTATAAGGAAACTCGAGCGCATATTTATTGTCACTGAGTTGTTTCGCGCGTATATTATACTTGTTATCATAGATAATAACTGCCCAACCATTTCCGTGACCATATTTCGCGTCCAATTCCGTTTTCAAACTTGTGGCTACTTTTTCAAATGGATTTTCGCTGTTCTCGTAATGAATAAACTGTATAGACGTCCAGTATTCTATGGCATCCATTTCTGGTTCTGTGATTGGTGGACCATCGACAACGGGCGCCGATTCGATTATCATGATATTTTTGTTATTAACGGTGCAGATCAGCCACTTTCCATATAAGCTTTTCGCCTTTATATTGGTGTAGTTTGCGTTGATTATGACGGTAAATTTGGTGTTGTGGTGCTGTTTATTGTAATCCAGTTCCGATTTGAGAGCAAAAGCGGTTTTTTTCGTTGAATAATTTTTGCTTACGATTAGGTTGATTATTTTCGTGCACGCGTTCACCATGTTTTTGTTCATATTCGTTTCGTGTATCGTTATTTTCGGTTTTACTGGTGGTGGTTGAGTCGAATTCGCTGTGAATTAAGTTTAAGCGGTTTATTATTCAAATCAATAAAATTTTGAATCTTACCTTTAATCATTTGGCATGTTATTAAAACGATGGCGAATATTTTCCACGACATTTTTGGTTCGCTTCGAAAATAACACTGTATGTATGAAAATCACTTACTCTCATTAAAATCTAAATTTAAAGCTTACGACTTTTTTTATAGCTTTAATTTGTGCCAAATTTGCTGAAGCCTTTATTCACTTTTTAAATTCAAATTTAAACTGATAATTTATGATATGATGGTTCCCTCATTCTATTTAAAATTGTTTATGCATAATACTAATAAAAT
>JAQIXJ010004913.1:0-10087 GCA_034700185.1 Phthiracarus laevigatus | reverse complement strand
GACTGTAGATGTTTGACTGTTTTTACAGGAAAGGGAGAACAAAAGGGGAAAAAGTGGAAAACGAAAAAACATGTCTGGCTTAAATGTCATATAAGAGTATATAGTATATAAATACTTTAGTAATATTTGGCTTGACATAACTCTAAGGTTTATTTATTTTTTATAAATAAAATATTTATGTCAAAATTTATGTTCATTTAACTTATCTGATATTATGTTGCGGTCATATGGCAGAAAATGCCCGGTAATTTAATAAAGATAAAACTGTGTCTATAAAATATGATGAATAAATGATATAATTATGATAATTACTATATTTTTGTTCGCTCGCCTATATATAATCGGAAGTTCATTAATAAGTAAATACATTTATCATATTTGCCCAAATGCTCGTTAATATTAGTTTCGATCAAAGTCTATAAGTTATTACTTGCTATTCTATATTTTATATTATATAATATGGTATAACTAATTTGATTATTAATTCTATTGATAGAGTAGAATATTTTTATAGTACAACCAAATTTAATTAACCAAGTTTTAGTCAATAGAACAGTTGACAATACTATTGATACTCTAAACATTGCCAGTTGTGTTTACACTTCTTCAGTATTATCCACTTTGTCGATATATAAATAAAATTTATCTAACAATTGTTGTATTTTATATTTTATGCTCGTTTTGCTCACTTTTATTGAATTAAATAGTTTTATTTGAGAGTTGAATGCTATAGTGTGTGCACAAGTATTTTATTCTTTGCAGATACTTTTTAGTGCTTAACAAGATTTACAGATATAACTTATATAATACTTTGCTCCATATAAATGTTGGCATATCGTATTTTATTATTTCTATTACGTATAGTGTTTTATTTGCTCCGCAAATATTACCATATATTGATTTTTATATTTCATGTTTTTTAAAAATAGCTTCAAGTTTTTTTTATGAATATATAATATTTAATTTGTCAATGTTTTAACGTTTTCAAAAAAAATTAAAAAATCATTAATTTCTTAAAAAATTCTTAAATTTTAAAATGTTCGCCAGAAAGAATGTTACATAACAATTTATTCTGTTTCTGAAATCGTTAAATGGGCCAAATGTGTGCTTGTTATCAGTTCCATATTGTATTTTTGATACAAATAAAAATGATATACGCAAACAACAAACTCTTGGTTTTCATAGTTCAATGTACTATGAAAAAATAAATACCAAAACCGAAATATTATTTTATTATTTCTAGCAAACCATGTGTATTCTTATTTTCAACGCTGTATTATTATACTTTTATTTTTTGTCTATAATCATGGTTATTAACTCCATTACTTTATTATGTTTCCAATTTTGAATTCATATCACACATAGCCTTATCCACATAGCCTTTTATAACTCAATATACTTAATGAAAACTTATTTATAAAGATCTAAAATTGAAAGATAAAAATATGACTAAGATAAATATAGTATGACTATAATGCTATTTAACTAGTTATAAAAAATTTCAAATTAATCAAAAAAGGACTGATTTTACAAGTAATAACAAGTTTTTGTTAAATTTTTGGTCTATTTTTGATTAAACAGACTAAACTGAGATTAGTCTTTCAACAATTACTATATTTTTTTAATAATGGTCTTTATATCTTTGATGAATAAGGATTTATTTCAAAAGTAATTCAAAGATAAGAATTGTGAGCAAAGTCTCAAAGAATTTTTTTGAAAAGTGCTTTCCTTTTCTTTATGGTACAGCTCTTTGAATCACAACCACCAAAACATAAGATTTACTATCTTTTCTTTAATCAAATTTATTTTTATTGAATCCTATTCGTTATAATATACGGAAAATCCTCTTTCATAGAGAATGTCAGATCTTATTTTAGATGATAGTGTTGTGATGATTGCCGTTCACTAGAGTCAAATCATCTCATTTTTCTCTCTATATTTCTCTCATTGATGACAAATACTTTTGTCAACAAATAGTCAAGTTATGATCGATTTGTAATATTATAGTAGAGAAAAAGTTTTGAATTATTTATGGTCCTCTTAAATTAAATATAGTCTATTAACTTTAATAATTATACTTATTTTTCACGAAATTATTGATAACTTTAATTTTATAATTTTTCAGGCATTATTGCATCTCAAAACAGTTGACTAGACTCATCATTTTATTAAGTGCATTATATTTTAGTAATTATTATCAATGTAATTTAGACTCTGAGTAGTTGCTTAGTAAATACATAATAGACTAGTAAACGGGCCCCCGATTTGTCGGGCCCCCGCGGGCCCCCGACAATTTCCTCGGGCCGGGTCGGGTTCGGGCTTTGAAATTAATTTGTCGGGTTAGATCGGGCTTAAAAAATAAACAGTCGGGCCATTTCGGGCTTTGATTTAATTCCAACGCATTTTAAAAGAACTCTAATATATATTTTAAGTAAACAAATATGTAATATGATCTAATAAATACTAAAAAAAGTAATACGTTTTATAAACGTTTTGAAAATTACATTAATAGACATGATATAATATAATTTGAGTGTTAAGATATCTATTGGTTGTATGAAAAGATTTAGTTTTACTTAAAATCAGTTTTTAAGAAAATAACATTACTCGATTTAATTTAATCGTTTTAATTATTAAAGTGGATTTTAAACATAGTAAATTTAATTTTATGAAAATGAGTGATACAAATTTAAGCGAGTTTGAAGAATCAACACAAATTACAAAAAAACAAAAAATACATCCTTTTTTCTCTACAAAAGAAAAAGTAAGTGAATGTAAGGACATTGAAAAACAAACTCTAGAAAAGCTAATTAATAATAATAGTCAAAGAATTTATTTAAAACAAAATTATGGAAAAAGTGATGTTTGGAAAACGTTTTCAAAATTATATTGTGATGAAAAAGAAACGGACTTTGCATTATGCAACTCATGTAAAAGTTTATTTTCGCATAATAGTAAAATAACAGGAACCAATCATCTAAAAAGACATGAATGTGAAATCAAAGATCACAAACAACCAACTATGGAAACTTATTTAATTAATAAGAAAATTCCTTCAAATATAAAGTTTGAATTAGCAGATAAAATAGCATTAATGTGTGCTAGAGATATGAGACCATTTAATTTTGTATGTGGAGATGGTTTTATAAATTTTGCCAAATATTTGTTGAAAATTGGTTCAAAATATGGAGAAATTGATATCCAGTCACTATTGCCAGAAAGACCAACTATATCGAGACATTTGGAAAATTTAGGAAATAAAGCTAAAAATTATGTAATAAATGAATTAAATGGTATTTTGGATATTGGTATAACATGTGATTTTTGGTCTTATGACACTCTCAAGTTCGATTATTTAACAATTACAATACAATACATTAAAGATTATGCAATTAAATCAAGAGTTTTGTGCACACTTAATACAACAGATAAAACTTCAAAAACCATAAAATCAGAGTTAAACAAAATATTGACTGAATACCGAATTCAAAGCGTTAATTTATATTTTGTGACTGATAATGCAAAATCGATGATAAAAGCATTTCAAGATGAAATTTGGTATTCATGTAAATCTCATGATTTGAATTTAGTGCAATCTCACTCATTTGAAAAATCAAAAGATATTGAGAGGATTAATAGTTTGTTAAATTCATGCTCAGAATTAGTTACATATTTTAAAAAAACTGGTCTTCAAAAACAACTAAATACAACATTAAAAAAATTTGTACCCGTTCGATGGGATTCTAGATTACGAATGCTAGAATCAATTTTCCAAAATTATAAAAAAATTGAAGAATTATCTCTTTTGAATAAAAAAATTCAAAGATTTGTCGAAATGATTGATTTAAATGTTTTGGAAAACTTAATTAAATTTTTAAAACCGTTTTATGACTGCCGACTAAAACTTTGTAGTGATAAATATCCTACATTTCATTTAATTTTACCAATAAAACAAAAACTGCTAAATCATTGCAAAGAATCTGATAATGATATCGCCGAAATAAAAATAATTAAGAATAAAGTTAAAACTCATTTAAATAAATACTACTTAATTAAAAATGAGCATATATTTGCTACAATTCTAAATCCAAGAACAAAAAGTTTTAGAAATTTATTAGAAGAAAATGAAAAACAAAATGCAATCCATGATTTAATTGAATTTTCACAAAGATTTCAAATTAATACGACATCAAATATTATATCCGTTCCGTTAACAAGTGCTAAATTTTTTGAAGAATTCGAAGATACAGAATCTTCAGTTTTGCCAACAAATATTAAGGACGAAATAAGTATTTATTTAAGTTCGTACACAGAACTATTTGAAAGTGAAAATGTTTTAGATTTTTGGCTAAAAAACTGTCAAAAGTATCCAAAATTAACATTCATTGCAAAAAAACTTCTGTGCATTCCCGCGACAAGTTTATCTTCAGAACGAAATTTTAATTATGCTAATTTAACTTTAACAGATAAGAGAACGCAATTAAAACCTAATAAAGTTGATACACTATTATTTTTAAGATCGAACTTTGAAGATGTTAAATAAAGTCAAAACTAGATTAAATTATTTTGCTTGATTCGGGCCGGGCCGGGTCGGGCTTCGATCTATCGGGCCAAAGTCGGGCCGGGCTTTGTCATTTTTAAATAAGTCGGGCTAGGGCCGGGCCGGGCCTCAACCTATCGGGCCGTTGTCGGGCTCGGGCCCAACATTTCCATCGTTTTAACAGTCTAATACATAAGTAAAAAACATTTCGTTGCTGTGATCGTGACGTAATATTATATATAGCATTATCTAAGGCATGGGCATAACGCTTGCATTTCTTTTACTGTATTATCACAGCAACTGAGTATTTGAGTAACCAATACTTTTGATATATATTTATATTCAGTTATAGTTATTGTTTAAGTCGAAGCGCATTCACATTACTCTAATTTAAATATTGTATTTGTTAGTAAAATATGACCACAAGAACTAGTTACAGAACGGTACGTTGTCTACAGTATGGCTTACGAGTTAATGTTACAATATTATGCTTATGAGAGACGATTGGTCTCTAATTTTATTAAGTGCGAATGCAAAAATAATATTTTACTTTTAGGTTCTGTAGATTTTTCTGTAGTTTGAATAGTTTATTCACAAATTTCTTAGATGAAATATCTTTTGAAACAAATTGATAATTTTGAAAAGAGAATAATTACAGATAATTATGGTTTTGACGTTTTATAATCATTTATCTGTCAGAGGCTCACACTATGGGGTTAATTATGATGAAGTAGAGTTGAGTAACCATAGAGAATTAGTATCAAAGATTTTAAATTAGTTTTTAACTCACTTTGATTTTCTTCTTAAAACGCTTTTGAATTTGACATGTATGTCCTGATGTAAACTCAAAAAAGTCTATTTCAGAAACATTTTGGTGTTTATGATAACAAAATGATTTTCTAATTTACATTACGTATAGTGAAAAACTATCGGTACAAACTGTTTTTTTAATTTTTATAAAACCAAAAAGTATAAACTCAAATTAATATGGTAAATAGTTTAATTATGTCATTTCCTTTACTCAACAATTAACAAAATAAAAACAAAGCGTTTAGCGCTAAAATTGTGTTTAAAACAGGTTTGCATACATACAATCTATGCTAATGTTTTGTGAAAGTTTTAGATAGACATCTACTTTAATTTTTCTATAATTAATTTTCAAAAATTTTTAGAGTTTGTAACGATAGTTTTGCACTATACATATTGGCTTTATAAAGTAATATTAGCTATTTGTGTTTGTGCGTGCCTGACAAACAAAACTTTCTGGTTACTATTCTAGAGCTTAATCACAGACTTTATCAATAAATTAATTCATTTATTAAAGTTCCAAAAATACTTTTTGAAACGAGAAATTTTTCGGAAAACAATTTAAATTACAGTACAAGTGATTTTGTTAAAACACAAAATAAGCAAAAATACTATAAAGGGAATACATCTAGTGATGATGGTTTGTAGCTTAAAAGCCTTTGGAGCCTGAGCCTTGTACTCGGGCTTCTGAATTTTGAAAGAGGTTCATGTTCGAGGTTCTTACAATTTGAAGCCTGAACTTGAGGTTATATACAGAGGCTCTAAAAATTTTATTTGTCTTATTTTATGGAAAGTTTTTAAAATTGTCTCAATTTTAACAATTATAGTTATTGTATTACTTCTGTCATTATTATAATGTTGACTATATTCAATATTGACCATTTAAATCTCCAAACCATAGAACACGGCATTAAGCCACAGTTTCATTGAAATGTTCTACCTATGCCACGCCCATTATTTATATTTTGTGCTATTTGTAGTGGATTGCTGTGGATTAATGCCGTGTTCTATGCTCCAAACCCAAGCAATAATCGCAATACAATACAGAACCAAAGTGAGCTTTTTATAAATGTTCGTTCTTGTTCTGTATGTTATTTCAAAATTTCAAAACTTTTTCTATATAATCACAAAAAATACTTCAATAAATCATATTTTTTCTAAAAGTCTAAAGAATTGAAATAGACATATTTGATCAATAAAATAAAAAAAAATCAATTGACACAATACAATTTGCCCTTAAATTAAATTATCTGTTGCAATAAAATAATGCTTGAAACAAGTGTGATTCTACAAAAAGTTCACTTTCTAATAATTAATAATACTGTACCCATAAGTTTATTATAATAATAAAAGAAAGACAAACAGACTGACATTGGTAAATGTATGAGATACACATCTTAAAGCGAGATATAAAAAATAAAGATAGTAAAAGAAATAAAGCTATGACATATGCTTTAGAGCTAACAATAATAGGGATAATAAATTTTTCTGTATAATATTTTAGTGATGTGTTGTGTGAAAAACATTACCAGAAAGAATAAGTGAGAAAATCAATGGCACACACAAAAAATCTGTGGCATAACCATCAGCAACTTTATAACAATATCACGTATAGGCTTAACTCTTATGGCAAAATGTCAATCGAGCTGTAATGAAAAAATTGCTGAAATATGTTATTTTAGAATAAACAGTTTTGTTTGCGCAAAATTATTAATCAGAAACTTGTTTAATAAAACTTTACGTGTACGCAAATCTGAATAAAAAGTTGATTTAATTAAATTCCTGTAATTTTCAACTTTTATATTTAACTATTATATTTTTTGATTAGCAAATAATTTCAATTTTATATCATTTATTATTATAAAATCTATCCCAAAAAGGGTTAGAGGGATGGATGATAAACCAATTTTTTTGAAATTTGATCCCACATTAATTAAATTTTAGGAAGTTTAAGGACTCGTGAACGTGGAAAATTTTCAAAATTTTTGATAAAAGTTAAAAACGAGGGTTAGTGAAAATTTTATTATTAAGTTACCGTAAATCTTGATAAAATTTGTCGTTCGATTTCAAAAAGTTTAGAGGGGTATTTCAGGATTTATGTTGAAGAAATGAGAAGAAGAATTGAAAAGTTTCTGGTCTGAGAGATAAAAATGTTGTTTAAATCCAATGAGTTTTGCAGTCTCTTCTCATACCATCATAGTCAAAATGCCTTATACTTATATAAACTGATAAAAAGGTTTTACATTAAAATTATTAAAAAATATTTGAAAAATTATGTGTGGTTAATTTTTATAAATATTTATATATTAATCCTAGAAACTCAATAATGTAAAAGTAAAAATTCATTATTATTTTACAAAAGAAAATTTGGTGTTTGATTATACTTTAAAACTATAAAGAATTGATTTTTTTGAACCATATATATAAAAATCGTTAAACTAGTAACTGTAGTAATAAATGATGCAAAAAAATTTCGTGCAGTTTTATTTGAATTGTAAAGCACTGTATTATTGTACTTTCTTTCCCATGTCATTATTATTTTAAAGATTGGTTTTCACAATTTATTCGAGTCGACTAACTCAGCCAATAATAAGCATTTATATGCGTTTATAAAGCTCTCATAAAAGGGCAGGAGATCGTACAATTGAATCGTACAATTTTGTTTTCCTATGGTTTTTCTAAATACCAATATGACTTAAATATAAATTTAGATTTTATAGTTTTACGGCATAACCTCTTAAGCGATTAAAACATCTTAGTTTTATTTCGTCACTCAATTAGATGTGTGATCAGCCAAATGGGTAAACCCCCGAAATGATACTTTTTTTCATTACTTTCACTCGAGTTTCCATTAAAACTCTGTATTTATTTCTGACTTAACGCTCATTTATTTAGGTTCTCTACAGATATATCACAGTATAAAATAGAGCAGAATTAAATTGTAATCAGTTTTCTTTTAACACGTATTTCCCATAAGCACAGATGATATGAAGTTTACACTAAAAGCGACAAACACTGCTAAATTAAACTCATTCGGTAATACAAATTATTTCCCGTATACAAATGCATGTATAATAAATATAGTTTCTCATAATAAATATAATTTTTTACAATGTACTCACACGTATTTTTATTACAATATACACAATCAATTTTTCCATTAACGGTATACTGTTTTATTCAAATAAAAGCGAGTTTACAAAAAAAACAGAATTACTTTTAACAATTGATATAGTTAGGTGTTTCAAAAATATAATTTCGTAAATTATATCATTAAATGATTAGTATTATAAATGAAGATAAAATAATTTAGAAGTATCAGTTTACTTTCTTAGTAAAGAAGTAAATAGTTAAATAACTTAAAAAGGTTATGATATATTTTTCAAATGTTACCATGGTTTGTCATTTGTAAAAATATTCCTAAACATTAAATTTTCGCAAAAAATAAATTTTCATTAATTTTTAAAAAATTAGAAACACTAATATATTCACATTTATTGATTTGAATGATAATTTAGTTATTAAATTTGCAGAAAATTTATTTATTAGTTGAATTTTATTGAGCTGTATTAATTATTTTTAATGTTTAATAAACAAGTCGAGTTTTATTGAACCTCTAAAACTAATAAATTGTCGATTTTTTATTTCACAGATATTAGGAAATATTCAAAAACTATAAAAGTTGATGAATGTTGTTGTATGAACTATGGATAAGTATCGCAAGAGTGCAATAAAAGCTAAAGAAAACTATTATATAACGCACACATCGGACAAATGTTTAGAATCAATACGTTGTTATTATGGTAATATATCACGAGAAACATGCGAATGGATTCTTAATGATGAGGGCTGTAAAGATGGCATGTATTTGTTGCGTTCGTCTAACAACGATTATGTGCTCTCTCTATGCTATCATAAAAGGTATTAATAAATTTTTACACCAGTTATCGATTAAACTTTCGTATTCATAGTTTTATTTATAGCACATTTACAGCTCCAATAAAACTATAACTTTCCCTTTATATAATTAAATGAAAAAATAATTTCTTGTTATGGTAGTGTGATATCTATACTTAATTTTTAGCTTATGCAGCGTAGTTGAGGCAATTTTTTGGTTAGAAAAGTTAACTTTCATTTTTATCATTAGTTTACTTTTTATCCTTCTGTTATAGCCTTCAGATATATATAAATATCATTCCGTATTGTAGTTGAAGTTGATATCATTTGTATGAGTATGTTTTTTCCTCAAAATTATTTATTGTAGAAAATTTAAAAGATAAATTGCATGGTATATTTATTGCAAACAATTCAAATAAAAACTTTTAATTTAATTTTGGTAAAATATTAGATTTATTCTCCAAACAAACTTATATAGAAACGACTCGTATATAAATTTAGCTCATTTTCATTGTGGGAATATTTATCAAATAAATTGCATATATCAAATATAATTCAATTTACGTTTATTTTTACGCATATTTAGACAATTAAAAGCAAAGCTAACTAGATTTGAGATAACATTGAAAATATTAAACTATTAAACATGGTTACTTTTTCATACATAGATTCACATTTGTAAAATAAAAGTATATTTCAATTTACCAATATTTAATCCAATTCAAAAAATTAAAGAATGATATTTGAACTTATTTGAATTTCTATCAAAAAGTGTACTTCATTATCGGATTTCAAGATTAGTTGGTGGCGAAGTAATACTACAAGGATTACCAAATCAAAAAT
>JAQIXJ010004912.1:0-10087 GCA_034700185.1 Phthiracarus laevigatus | reverse complement strand
ACAAAAAACTTCTTTTTATTATTGACATTAGCAATAAAGTGATCCGCGTTTATCTTAACGCAATAAAACCTCATGTGAAATGTTAATGAATTGTTTATGGCATTAATTAACACACTATTTTTACGTAATCAAACAAATCGTAAAGTAACAGAAAATGCATTGAAATCGCCAGAGTGTGAGAAGGAATTCGTTACAAAACTTGATTAAACAATTTTTCTCAACGAAATTTTCGATCAACATTAAATACTGGAAGATTGAACCTCTAAGTTAGGAATTATGACTGAGATGAAGCAACTGCCGAACGTTTACATTCATCGTAAATTCACGATTCAACCGCAGGACAATTCGCCGCCACTCAAAGTTGTAGTCGAAGGCGAAGATACAGATTTCAACGCGGATACGATTACGTCAATGTATACAACACTGTCTTCCCCCAACAATTCTTACAATAATACGGTGACCAGTGTTTCAAAAGATGTGAAAGGATATCGTCCGCAGCGCACTGTCACCAGCAATGATCTCGTGACGATTTTCAGTCACGATATTGTGGTGGAAGAGGTTCTGGATAGAGATCACCGAAACCGTGCGTTTTCCAGGAGTAGTAAGCGTTTTAACCCGTTTTATGCGCACAAAGTAATGGTGTATAAATTTCTTCAACGACCTCGAGGCCCGATCGCTGTATGCTATCATCTGATAGTGTCATGCATTGTATTTGGTTGCTTAATATTAACGGTATTCTCGTCGATTGCAGGTTAGTACTGATTTTTTTAGTAAACAACAAAATGCAATTCAATAAGCAAATCGCTCTATCGTTTAAGAAACGGTATATATTTTTTAGCTCAGAGAAAAGGTTTGCTTATGGATGGTTAACCATGTCTGTCCGTTCGTATGTCAGTGTGTTCATGCGTCTTTCTGGCCGTGTGTTCGCAGTTTTATATTAGTAAAGGGGTTTAGAGCTAATATATTTGTTTGCATAAGTATGCATTGATCTATCAAAACGTTATCTTTCTCTGAATGCGTCGTTCTTGTTTATTTTTATATCTAGATTAATGTATAACATATAAATCTGTATCCCACAAATAGACGGTTTAAACTGATTGAGAATTTTGTATTATGTAATACCTGAAAGTAACGCTATTTTTTAAGTGCAGTTATATAAGTCTCAAACAATATAAAATCATAAGGAAATATACTAAATAATTAATTTTATACTTCACCGAATCCATTTCATTTTCTTATCAATTTTACTAATTTCTTGTGAATGAGATACAGCTATTTTATGCTTTCCAAAAAATACTGTTAAACAGTAAAAAAAATCCGCATCAAACTCACACACTTTATCGCTACATTTTTTATTGCGGTAATACAGTCCCGCAAATTTACTTTACCATATACAATAAAAATTAATTTTTAATTAAAGAATATGAAACGTACGCGACATTGGGATTAAGATATAGCGATAGCGTGATTTTAGTAATATTCACGATCGAACTAATTATGCGCGTTTGGTCGTCGACGTGCATAACGCAGTACCGAGGATGGGATGGATTCTTGCGTTTCATATGGGATCCATTTCGGTTAATCGACGTACTCGTAGTGATAACATCAATAATGGCGTTGGCGTTCGAGAGCAATATACATCAAGCGCTGTCCCTCTCGTTGCGTGGACTGCGAATATTCCAACTGTTTCAGGTGATGCGTCTCGAATTTCGGTTTAGGCCGTGGAAAATGATTACTTCGGTGATTTGGTCTCAACGCGAACACCTTACTATTAGTGTGTATTTAGGCTTTTTAGCGCTACTATTTGTGTCGTTTATAGTTTATTTCTGTGAAAAGGATGTGAATCCGATGTTTAGCAATATCGCGGCATCGATGTGGTGGGGCGTTGTGACGTTCGGCACTGTAGGCTATGGCGATATCTATCCGATCACACCGATGGGCAAATTTTTATCGTGCGTTTTCTTTATATTTGGTGTGTCGCTGTTCGCTTTGCCCGCCGGTATTCTCGGCACTGGACTCGCGCTAAAGGTTTAATTATCTGTAAATTTGGAATAAAGTTAAAAATTGCAAAGTTTACCCTTAAGGTGGAAGAGTCGAAGCGTCAGCGGCAATGGGTTAAACGCAAACCACCCGCTGTCAGATTAATACAGACCTCGTGGAGGCTTAAATGTTCCCAAAGGACTACAGGAGTTTTCTGGAAAGATTACTTGGCCCCAAAAACGCCTTTTACTAAGCTATCGCAGCAACAAATGAACGCAATACGGTTCATTTTGGCAGCAAAACACATGGTAGCACGAAGATATTTTTTAACCGCTTCGAAACCCTACGATATAAAGGATGTGCTGGAACAGTACGCGTCAGGACAGGCAGACCTGTTGGGTGGAGTTAGAATCACACAGTCCGGCATTGACACGGTTTTGGCCACTGTTCACTCTAACTATAGAGAGCTGAGAGAATGCAAAAAAATGTTGTCTATTCTAACAAATTTAGTAGAAACTTCATTGCTTAATGATAAGCAACACAGAGATAAAACCAGCAAAGAATCTTATGATAATGGATTATCAGTTAATGTGTCACATCCACCTCAGAGAAATTCTATTTAATTTTGTAAGCTTTTCTTGTTTTTCGACTTGAAATTTTATTTAAAATTAATCAATATTTATGGATTAAACTAAAACTATTGCGAAAATTTAAATATTATCAAGTTAAAAATATTAGCTATTCATTGAACAATTTATTAGTCGGTATAAGCCAATTTTAAGTAGAATTACTGATATAAGAAACGATAATTTATTTTATTGAATTGTTTTGTATTTTTACGAAGCTTACGATAATAATAAAAGAATTATTGAATTTTTAAAAGTTAAACTATAGTTAAATTAATTTTCTAAACATTTTACTTGACAAACATAACTCTATCAATTGTTGTTTAAAACATGAAAATATGATAACAGTTACCGGGTGTTAAGAAATAACATGTTGCAAAATATCATAATTAATAAACTACAATTAGCATGCATAGTATAAGTTTACTTTCAATTGGCTGCTTAATCTGTGATACTTCAAAATAGGATTTACGTGATTGTAGCAAATGTCAGTTGTTCTACTGATATGTGTGTTCCAAAATACATTGTATATTCACTTCAAAATGTTAAAACAAGTAATAAATAATTTTCACTTATTTTTTCTACAATAAAGTAGCTTTAAATTTCAAGTGAAATCAAGTACCTCTTTAATTCTGTAATTTTTGTAATCAAGTGTTTCTAATTTTCCATGCATATAGTAAAAAGTATTTTAAAAATAAAATCAGCTAAACTAATACGATACCCTTCTTTTTGGAACATCTGATCAAATATATCTGGGTTTTATCAGCATATAAAACACCAAACATTTCTATTATTGACTTTTTAATAAATTTTGTTTACATTTAATTGAAGTGAAATTTATTTTGAAAAAAATGGTATGCGATAAATCCTTAAAACAAAGACAATGCAAATAACAATACTTTATAAATTAATTTCCAGATTAAGTATTTGGCATTAGCGTTGATTGCTATTGCCATTAGCGTAACCGATTCCCAGGTGAGCATCGGAAGCGCAGGCAACTATGATTATGGAAAAGTTCTTGGGGCCTCAATATTATTTTACGAGGCACAACGAACTGGTAAATTACCTGCCGATAATAGAATAAAGTGGAGGCTTGATTCGATGATGAATGACAAAGGAGATGCTGGCGAGGACCTTACCGGTGGTTATTTTGACGGTATGTTTATAGACGACAGTTTGTATAATGATTGTGCTCTTTTGGAAAAATGCATTAAAATTTTAATTAATTTTTTAGCTGGAGATTTCGTTAAATTTGGATTTCCAATGGCTTTCACGATTACGATATTGTCGTGGGGTGTGATCGACTATCATGATGCGTACACCGCTGCCGGTGAATTAACTAACATGCAGAATACTATTAAATGGGGAACTGATTGGATTCTAAAGGTATCTCGTTTTATATGGATTATTAATAAATTTTGCTATAAAAAGATAATGAAGTCATTGAGACTATTAACACAATGTTTAAATTATTATTTTATTGGATTTTACCGAAAAAGTTTTTACTTGAAGAATTTTAAGATTATGGATCTAAGTCATAAATAGTAATTCGGATAATGTATTTTTAAATTTGTCAACTTAAAGATAGTTTCTTAGTCTACAGAAAAGTTAATTTCAAAATTTGTTTACCGTATTTTACGGTTTCTTGATAAGATAAACGTTCACTGATAATAAGGCTTATTTGTTTCGTAACAGAAATATTTTTAAATTTATAGGTCATGGTTTCAATGCGGATAACAATAAACACGAATCCTAGACTACTTTAATTTAGTTTAATTTAATTTTATTTTTAAAATTACAGGCTCACATCAAAGATCACGAACTGTATGGACAAGTGGGCGATGGCGGAGATGATCACGCTTATTGGGGACGCCCTGAAGACTGGCCTGCGAGTAAGAAACGTCCAGCTTTCAAGATAACGGACGCTAAGCCAGGCTCAGACCTCGCTGGAGAGACAGCGGCAGCTTTAGCAGCCGCATCGGTTGTGTTCAAAACGGCAGACGCTGCTTATTCCACGAAACTATTAGCCCACGCGAAAACATTATATGATTTTGCCAACACTAAACGAGCTAAATATTCCGATTCAATAACTCAGGCATCGGGCTATTACAGGTAAAAGGCAGTCAAAATTAGCTGGAGTTCATTAAAATTTACGTTTTATTTTTTTCGATATAACCGATCAGATCAATGAACAGCTATGGTGATGAGTTAGGCTGGTCTGCTGCATGGATGTATTGGGTGACCAACGATACCAAGTATAAAACGGATTTCGAAGCGCATTTCCAGGAGTTTAAACTGATGGAAATGATCGATAAGGCGTATGCCAGTGAGACCGGTAAACCACGATTTTTCTGGGACGACAAGACCCCCGGATTGTGGTTATTGATGGCCAGGCTTACGAAAAATGAAACCTACGTAAACCTTATTCAAACCTACATCACATTTTTGGTTAAGGAAGCGCCAAAATCGCCTAAAGGAATGGTTTACTACGCAGAAGTATGGGGAACGCTGAGACATTCGGGTAACGCTGCTTTGCTCGCACTTCAGGCAAGTGTTTACTACTTTTAATTGTATTTTTTCATGATATTTTGCTAATTTGTTTATAAAATTAATTTTCGAAAATTTTTTTGCTTTATAATCGCCAATAGGCTGCAGAGTTTGTTGGAATCAATGCTACCGAATACCGCGCATTTGCGAAAAAACAAGTCGATTATGCTTTAGGTGACGGTCCCGGACACAGTTTCGTTGTGGGCGTTGGAACTAATCCACCGACTCATGTGCATCATAGAGCCGCGTATGTTATAGCATAGATAAATTTAATAAATGAAATTAATTTTGACGATTATTTAATGGCCAAGCTCTTGCTATGCGAACGGAACATGCGAGGGAACGGGAAGCTCAAAGCCCAATCCGAACACTTTGACGGGAGCACTGGCGGGCGGACCTGGAAAAGATGACGCATATAAAGATGATAGGGGAGACTATCAGCATAACGAAGTGGCACTTGACTTTAATGCCGGCTTCACTTCAGCTGCCGCTGGTTTAGCACATCTTAAGGCTAAAGGATTTTTCTAAATTAATTAATCAATTTTTAAAGTTGTTAATTTTGTTAAGAATATTGTGTTGTTTTTGTTGAAAATTAAAGAAATTTTTAATTAAAATTGTGTAATTACAGCATTCGGATTATAACGATTTTATTTTTTATAATTCAATTTTTTAAAATTGGAAACATTTGCGTTAAAATCCGAAAAACTATTTTTAAAATCCATTTAAGCGGATCATGTTTTCAAGTTTTCATAGAGATAATATATGAAATAATTATTTTTGAAAAGTTTTAGGCACAAAGTCTAAAATACTGTCGTTTAAATCTTTTGAGTTTTTGCATCCTCTGCTTTTTTGAAAACTTCTGAATTCAATCAAAAGATTTTTTCTAAGGATTTTCCTAACGATTAATTAACGATTTGCCTCCTTTTTCTAACGGTTTTAGGATACAATATTAAAGTTTATATCTTATGCATGTTAGGTCTTTGCCGACACTATAATGTTTTTGTCAAATTCATAAGCTTGTCAAATTTTATCAAAGTTGGCTAAAACAATCTCCGAAAATTTTAACCAAAAATTAGCACTGGTTTTAAAATTTTTTAATGCAATATAAGAGTGTATATTTTATTCGTTTGCCTCTCTAATTAACAAACCATTAGTTCCTTTTATGATAACATTATCTTTTCTAGTAAATAATAAACTGTTGTTGATAATTATCAAACTCCTCGATTATGATGAATGCTTGCAAACATTCGTTAGCTGGTTCCTGATAATTGATAAAAATATTATTTTTACATATCACATCACAAGCAAAGAGATCTTTACAGTAATATTATTATCAAATAATAGTTAGTGTAATTCTGAATTAACTTACTATCCTTTAAGCTAAAAAAGATTTAAAGGACATAAATAGGTACTAAACATGCTATTTTCTCATGCTATTGTATCGATATTTTTTGTTACCCAGGATTATATAAATCAACAGATTTGATACTCAAAGCTTCAATGTGCATCATTTGTTGCAGTTTATTCAGCTTTCCACTACAGTTAATAATTCAATTTTGATATTAAATAATGAAGATTATACTTTGTTTGACAATAATTGTTATAATGGTTGGATTGGCTTATACGCAATGTGGTTATGAGCACCCGTATTGTTTGGAATCTGGTTGCGAAGATTTCGAGTGTTCAATCTGCACAGGATTGGAAGGCTCCGCATATTGCATGTCTGAAGTAATGTTTGATAACATGAGACGCAGAGGTATTCCGGTCAAAAGACTCAACTGAATGAATTACATACGACATTCTAAATTATTGTATTAATTGATATTTATTTAAAGTAGTAAAACAGATGGTTAGTTATTTTTATTCTTTCAACAAAATATTGTCAAAATTTATTTCAAATTATGTTAAATTTAGGATATAAAACTTTTTTAAAATTAAGAACACTCAAAATTGTAAACGTGGAAATTGAAATATTATAGCATTTAATAATAGCATTTGATTTATTTTTATCATTTTATAATAAATTAGTCACACAAGAGACCCACAGACTCGAAAATTACTACAATGTTATCCACTCCACATCATTCCAAGCATTCATTTTTTGTCTATTCCTATCAATGCATTGAAATCTTAAAGAAATCATTTTTTTAACCACAAAATTTAAAATTTTAGTTCCCAAATAACCACCAAAATTTCTGGCAAATAAATGGATTTGTGTATTCTGTCCGTCCGTCTATCCTGCAATCCGTCTGTCCTGCCGCCCCTTTGTGCGCAACTTTATATTAATTTAGGGATTTTGTTCTTTATATTAATTAAGGGATTTCAAACAAATTTTCAACCAAGGGATTTTTAGGTCAAAATAGACAAAAAATGGGTCAAAATTCTGCCGTTATTTGGGTAATAAAAGGACTTTAGCCTCAAAATATGCAAAAAAAATCTGGTTAAAATAGGCAAAAATAACTAGAATTTAGGGCTATAATTTTTGTGACATATGCCGCTATTTGACCGTAATTAAGCGATGGTCAATAATATGGTCAATATGGGCGAATTTCTGGTAAAATGACCAAAACTGATGTTCAAGTTTCAGTAGCATCTGCCGTTATTAAGTGGGTTTCAGGCTCAAAATTGGCAAAAATCTAGTTAAAATAAGCAAAGTAAAGGTTAAAAAGGCAAAAAAATTAAAAACTTACTTGGCATCTGCCGTTAATGAGCGGTAATAAAGGGATTTGATCTGTATTTAACTGGCATCTGCCGCTATGGCCGTAATATGCTATACAACACGGACCACAGTGTCATGCAGTTTTTTATACTGTATAATTTATAACATAATTTTCTACAAAAATAATTAAAAACAAATGGGAGCGAGCGAACGAAGTTTGTGCGCCACCATATACTAACTGAAATAAACTTTGCAAAGTTAGATATTATCGATCTTGTTTTAATTTATTTTAACCAAAACCTCTCTCTGATAATAATAGACCTTCCTTAAGAAATTTAATCGCAAACCTTAATCCTCAATTAAAGTTAGAGCCTGAACCTAAACTCGTACATATTGCCTGAACCATAAGCCTCTATAAATTTTTTAAGAGTATCAATTGCGTTATAGAACATTTTAGAGTGAATTTCTTGCGATTTTGCAATTTTAAATATATATATATATTTGAAATTCTTATTTCAAACAAAATTAGAATTTAGTTAAATGTGTAATCCTGAATGTATTTCTTTTGGCAGGAATAATAGAAATGATAATAAAAGTATCAAATAATAATAGTATGATGAAAATTGGGACAACTTCAATAAATGAACACTTAAGACAAAATAAATATTTTAGGACCTCTCAGCACATCAGCAGAGGGGCTCGTAATGGCTCATAACTCGAACTTCGGGTTAAGTAAGAACCTCGAACCCTGACCTTCCAAAAAATTTGAATCTTAGCCTGGGTGATAGGTTCCTGATACAGAGGCTCTTAGGCTTAAAACCAGCATCAATAGTTAGAATTATGGTTAATTTCATTATTTTATAAATTCTTATAAGGTTTTCCGGAACCAACTTTAAGTAAAATCATAACTAATATAAGCCGGTTAAAACTAATAAGATAAAGTAAAGGAACTTTCTAACTGCTATGCAATATGTTGATTCTCACATCCTTTAATCGAAGTATATTTATTAAACTGGTATAAATAATGTGTTATTAAAAAATAACAACCATTCAAACTGTGCATAAACGATATTTTAAAAATGAAGTTATACTTACAAATAAGCGTACAATTGGCGATACTACTAACTATGCTGGCAATAATGAACACGCAAGAAGCATGCGAAGGTATGGCCCCTATATGTGATATGGTTGGCTGCGAAGTCGGGTGCGAGTGTGTCGCCGAGGAAGTATGGATGTGTCGTTCTGCGCTAAGAATAAATGAGCTAATAAGTCAAGGGATTCCTGTGCGAATCATTAGAGGACCGCGTAATCGAACAAGAAGTTTGGGCTTATTGTAACTTTTTTATGCATTAAAATATTGTATTTTTTTAATTTCTTGAAATTAAACATAAATCATTTTGATCAAACATAATCATCGTGTATTTTATTTTTAATTCGACATAATACATATTCTTAAAAATTCTTATAAAGGTACCAGCGACCCAAAACAAAATTTTAAAAATTAAAATTAAATTTTCGGAAGATAAATCAGCATGTACTGTAAATTTGACATTGAAGAACCTTATAAAAATATAATTTTAATTTTACTAGTTTAATCTAGTTAGAATTACAAAAATAATTAATTTAGAGAAAATTGTTCTTTATTTTGTAAAATGATGTAATCAGTAAAATATTTTGCGAAGCATAAAAACATCGGTTAAAACAAAATTCGATTAGTCATTATATTTTAATACTCGAATTCAAATGTTTCTTCCAAAAGAGGATCATTGATGTTAGTTTGATTGCATAGGGAATTCACAACATGGTTAAAAAACTAAAACTTGGTGCCCGTTATTTGCACATTTTGTATATAATTTGCCAATATTTTCCGAGTTAAAACAGTAAAAAGGATTAACTATTTGACAATGTTTAAGCAAATCAAATCATATTAGCTTAAGAGTACATTTAATAGTACTAATAGCTCGATTTTTGTTCATTATTTTGTAGTGATTCGTGTATATAATTTCAGAGAAATGTTTTTTGTAATAAATCGTGATTTATATAACGTACATTTAATTTGAAAAGGACGTGATAACGAAAATTTAATTCATACCTGTATAATATTCGTATCAAAAAGTATTATCAATACCGAAATTGATAATATAAATATGCAAACGAACGCTTAGGGATTTTCCTGATTTGAATATGTTATTTCTCACATACTCTTCAAAATTTAATTTTCCAAAGCGTATTTAAGTTGAAAATTATCTATCGTTTTCGATTCATTACACTCGTT
>JAQIXJ010004911.1:0-10088 GCA_034700185.1 Phthiracarus laevigatus | reverse complement strand
CGACTTTTCAAAATTTTAGGGGGGGTCAAACTACTCGGATTTAAGCGACAATTTTTCTGCCATCGGACAAAAAAACATGGAAAAAAAAATTTCCCCCATAGAGATGTCATTTCTTATTTTTTAGGTAGGGGGGTCAACTTTTTAAGAAATCATGGGGGGTAACCCCCCTCCAGACCCCCCTCTGGGACACCCTGGCTATAATACAAAATAATTCTAACCTTCCATGCAGTTAAATGTTATGATAAGTACAGGTACTATAAAGTTGTTTGGATTTATAGTTTGTTCTTTTCCAAGAAAAACATTCATTTTAATAATGATTGACATTTAAAACTCATAGTTATTCAACTATCCCACAAAAGATGTAACTTTAAATAAAAACAACAGTAAATTTACAGACGTTTTAAACATGTTATTATTGTAGAATCACAATTCGTAAAGTTAATTCTTTCTGATTAAAATAAAACATTATTATGCGTTAACTATGTTATTTTGTTTAAATTAAAACATATTTTATAATTTATTTTTCAACAAAAAAAATTATTTCAATAATGATGGACAACTAACTAACTATTCGATTTCGAAAACTAAAAGTTTATTTAACAAATGCCAACTCTTAAATTAAAAGAAACAGAAAGTGTTCACGTTTATATTCGGGTATATATTAGCTGTACAACAGAATAATGCAATTACTAGCTTAAAAATAATAATTTTCAAATAAGCAAAATAAAATTCTTTATTATACATAAAATTTTACCAGCACTAAAAATGAACCACCGATTGATGTCGAGTTTATTGTTTGTTGTGACCATCGTATTGGTTAATGAAGTTAATTGCCAGGTTATCGACGATGCATCGATTTGGTTCACGTGCGAAATTCTTGGCATCTGTCCATCCCTATCAGGCGTTCTGTGTCGTTTGGATCCGTGTTTCAATGTTCATTGTGATTTCAACCGAACGTGTTGCCCAGATTACAGAACTGGATGCAACCATTTATGCTGCCGTAGACGGATATTTTGATGATCATAATTATGATACTTTTTTATTTATCGCTATTTAAAATTTTTGTAGTGATAAGATTATTTTATATTATATGATTCTTTTATGAATATTTGATTGTATGATTCAATGAAAGTTTTAAATGAGATAAATAAAGTTTAAATCTAAGACTATTAAATAAAAATAAATTGATTGATTAATATCCGTTCAAAGAAATTAATTTTTTACAGCATATATTACAAAAACTGCATTTTTATGTTATCTGTATTATAAACTAAAAGAATCATATCTCTCTCTATCTCACTCGCTCGCTCACTCTCTCACTCGCTCAATCATTATAAAACATTACTGTATTACACGAAAAAAATAATGTGATATATTCAACAATAGAACAATAAAATTTATATTGAGTGTATATACGTTGTACGGGCTATGATAGCAATAAAGAGATTTTTGGTTATTGTTCTGAGTTAATTAAACAGTTTAAATTGATTTAATTCCGGCGAAACGGGTTCTCAAAGTTAATTATAATTCTAAATTTTTTAAAATTATTTTCTAATCTAATCTACAATAGTTTTCTTTAGCTTTTGAATCGATATACTATATATAATTGCCATTTGAAATACTGTGTCTGAGATCAGTCAATGCATTTTCATTTGTTTATTGTTTTCTTATGCAATTTGTTTGCACAATATCTGATTAATCGGGTAAATTCTCATGAAATTCAATCTATATCTAATAGATTTTTTACGAGAGTGATCTAATATTTGATTTAAGGTTGTAATATTTAACTCACTTCAAAATTATATCTTACAACATTTTATGATTTATAAGAATACAGTTTTAGTCAATACCAGAAAACCACATCAATTTTAGTTAAAGAATGCTGTAAGGCTAATGATATATCGATTCCAATAGCAAAATTTTTAAGTTTCTTTAAACTTTATCAATAGTCAGTTGTTTTCTAAAAGCATGTTCGATGTTTAGTAGAGAAAACTCTGGCACTTCAGGATACATATTTTCTTGTGTATTTACACCATGGATTATTTATTATTTGTATTATTTTTCCAATAGAAATATTATTACTGCGAAATCTAGTGTAATATTAAAATTATAATTAATTTAAAACGCTATTAACTTATATTTTATTCGTAGCATTTTTATCCACGTCTTATTTTCAAACTTTAGGCTATATCAGTGTAACTATAATTACGGCAACACTGTCTTCAGCAGCAAATAGTTTATGCTACCAATTTTTATTTTAGGCTTTTAGCTTAGGCTCCTATACTTTGACTTGGCAATAGACTTTAACATAAGCCTACGAAAAATCTTTGTACTAAATCGTCATTCAATAATCAATTATACCGTAGAATTCTTTTTCAGATAAATAATGTATTTGTAAATGTAAAAAAAATTCTATATTTTCTATTTTATTATAAAAAATTTTGTTTAAAAATAAAAGGAGATTAATAAAAATCTGATAATCTAAAGGTCCGTTTCGTAGCTCATTATCTTAACGTCGTTTGTTACAGTTCCCATAATTTACGAAAATAATGTAATTTCATATACTAATTTACATGAGTGTTCTCGCGGCTATTCTTTCCAATGCAGAGCAATGTTGAGCAGAGAGGAACAGTGGGCGTGGCTTATGTACAACATTTCAATGCTTTGGGCGGAATAGCGATTTGTTGTGTGAACATATATATGTTCAGAGCTCGATGGAATTAAGAAAACTCGCAAAACTCACTCAAACCAATACAGTACAGTATACTTTATTTTCGACGCATACGCTTATACATTTTTACTACGGTTGTGACATATAAGTATAAATTTAATTCATTTTAAGTAACCCCAAAGAAAGAAATCAGGACTTGTTTCAGGACGTTTTTGTATTTATTAATATGGGTTTCAAAATTATCCGAAAATTTAGCTTAACTCATTTTACAGGTGAAATGCTTAATCCCATGAACTAGTTTAAGTTCACAATCCTAACCCTATTATAAGCGTATGCGTCGAAAATAAAGTATACTGTACTGTGAATTCATGCCTGGACAGCCATTTATTGGAGCCATACGAGTGCTCAAAAACCAAAGCGTGTGCATTACTGGCTTTAGTTATAATTTTACTCGTATTTTGTAAAAAATAGAGCGAGTAATAATTTTAAAAACTGTATATATATTTATAGTTAAATTATAATATAGGATTCGTATAACAATTTATGGCACAATTTCAATTATTATAATATTAATGCAATGCAAAGCGTAAAATAAATTGTAAAATTTTGCAAAATAACAAACATTAAAACTAAGATTATGAAAATTCAATTTGTTATCATATTTTAAAAATACATGAAAGTAATCCAATATACTGTGGTAATAATAATTTTTAAAGCTTTTAATTTGTAAGTTAGTCGTCATTATTTCAAATTCATTTGATAATTTTGTTCAGTGTTCGAGTATTTGATTTCGTCACAAACAATATGAGCTCGAGAATCTCGACAGACAATATTAACTACAGGCCTAATCTAATGAACTGAAATGAATTGTATTCAAGATAATAAAATCCTGTTTACCATTTCAATAAATAATAGAAGTAAAAACGCTTTCATGTCATTTTTAAAAAGTTTAATTTATTAGGAAAACTATGTTTTCTTTAAAAGATAATTGTGATATAATAATTATTCTAATTATTTGTGGTAAATTAAATTAATAATTAATGATGAGAGAAAGCTCATTTTCCAGAGCTTGAGCTTGAACATGCTGAGCTTACGCTCAATACTGCAAAAAATTGAGCTGAGTGTCAAAAATAAAATGTACTTGCGCTTGAGCTTTCTTATTTGTGGATGGACTTGAGCTTGGCTGTGGGATTAAATGTTGCAAAAAGTCTTTTAAAAATCACTGTGGTATAGTGAAATCTAACTTACATTAACTCAACAAATTGCAACTAAGTGTAAGCTTAAGTTTTTTATAGTTTTTAAAGTTTTTTCAAATGCAAAACTACTTAATTGATGTATGTGATACTAATACGGAATTTGAAACATTGTTTGTGGCATTGTTTGTCTTTATTAATTAATATCATAAACTCAAGAAGCTCTTTGGGTACAATTTGAGCTTGAGCTTACAAATCTAAGATCAAAAAATGGCTAGCTTTGGGCTTGCATATTACATAACATCTTTATTTGAGCTTTATATTGAGCTTGAGCTGGCTTAAGCTAACTTGCTTGAGCTTGAGCTTTCTCTCATCATTATTAATAATCATAGTCCAAAATTATTTATGTATTATTAATTCACATATTTTCAGTTAAAACGTTGTTTGCGAACACAGAATGTGGTGATAATTGGGAGATATTTAAAGATGAGAAATGTATCAAAGTATTTGGAACAACACAAAGCTATGACGAAGCGACAAATACATGTAAGCAATACAACTCAACTTTAATTGCAATTACATCAAGAGAGGAACAAGTATTTATAGAAAATTATTTGTACAAAACACACAAAACCGTAGAAAATGTTTGGACTGGTTTGACATATGCTAACAATAAATATGAATGGATTAACGATTTAGAAATAGATTTTACAAATTGGTCAGAAGGCAGTCCGAAAAATAACACAGAATTATGTGTACAAATCGAATCATCAGGAAAATGGTCTGAAATCTTGTGCACGAAAAGAAATGTTGCTTTATGTGAAAAATTACCAACAATTTCGTTCAATGAATTGTTTAAAATTCTAATAAATACTCGAAAAGAATTAGAAGCAACAATTAGGAAGCAAAATGAACAGGAAAATACGATCAAACAATTACACGCTCAACAATCTGAGCTAATAATCACTAATACTGAACTCGATAATCAAAACAAATTAATGGAAAGCGCATTAAAACAGCAAAACGAAAAGAATTTATTGTTAGAAAATTCAATAAAACAATTAAATAATGAATTAGAAGGTACGCAGGATTTGGTCAAAACTTTACCACAAGAAAGTACAATCAAACAATTAAACTCTTCAATAACAGAGCAGAAAATAACGAATATTAAACTCGATGCAACAGCTATACAATTAAATACAACACTGCAACAATTAGGTGAAAAATTAGAAAACTGTATAATACAAGAAAATATTCTGAACGTATCGCAGGAAAACAAATTCAACCAATTAAACGCTACGATATCCCAACTGTTAACGACAAATATGAAACTGGACACAACAACTAAACAATTAACTACTAATGTTCTGCAGTTAAGTGAAAAGTTTGAAAATAAAGTTAAACTAAATGATCTCGATTATGTTTTTTCTCGCATCCAATACTTTGTTGAGAATAATAAACGAAAAGCATTCTTATATCCATATAAAATATCGCGAGGTGTTTCGCGTTCAGACGCTATAAACCTATGCCATCAATACAGCGCAACACTAGTTGACATCGAGTCCGAAGATAAACAGAAAAATGTCATCAATTATTTGAATGTTATTAATAAATTGGATGCATTTGCTTACAATGAGTATTGGTTGGGTGGCTATTATGAATCAGGCAAATATAAATGGACGAACAGTGGAAATCAATTCTATTACGCAAATTGGGTGTCTGGAGACCCAAATAATACTTATCCATTTGTACATATTTATTCCGGTTATATAAAAAAGGAATTTTATGCCTACGGAAAGTTAGTTAGCTGGACAAATGGGCAGTGGGTCAGCACCTCTGCGAGTGATAATTATAATGTGTTCTGCGAAGTTTCTTTTAATTGATAGATTTTATGAATAACGTTATTGTTTAAAACAAGAATTAAAAATCAGAACTTGAAAATGTTTGACGCAACTTTTATTATATTTTCAATGTTTAACTTTCCAATAATTCGCGTTTATTTATTGTATAATTACACTGTCGAATTTTGTTTCATAGTTTTTGTTAAAGTCTTTAACTTTGTATTCAAATTTCTATCGCTTCTATTTTAGATCCCACTTAGTTTCAGCAAATATTGTTTTGTGGCCTTAACTATTATGTTGATTTAGTTTTCAGAATTAATTATTATTTTAAAGTATCTATTGTTAAATTTATAAAACACAAAATACATCTTAATTTATATAGTTTTATATTTTATCATAAATGAAATTTAATTATTCTTAAGTTTGATAATTATAGACATATGAAATAAATAGACAAAATATTAAATAAATTTTTATAGTTCTTCTAAAAATATATAACTTATGCAGTAATGAATTTTCTCTAGTAATTTCAAATATTTCATTAAAAATATAAATGAATAACATGTGCTATTTAGTTATGAATTCATAAGAAATCAATTAAGTAATAATTGAAAATACATACGTTGTCTAAAAATTATTTCAATTGTGTATGAGAAATACACCTTCACTAAAACGAAAAAAAAATCTTTTTTTTGTCTAATCATTTCATGCCGCCATAAAAACTCGAAAAAAGTAAAGTTTGCAGAAAATGAAATGTTTCATGAGCTTAAGGTAAAAAAATAAATGCATTTTCATCTAGGGGAATCACTTTCAAAAATCTTATCAAATTGACAAAATTTGTCTTGATGTTTGTTGCATATATATAATAAGAATAAATAAAATCAAACATTATATTGAGCTTACTTTGCTTCTAGTATCAGTTCCATTCAATAGACTAAACAAAATTAAAGGAAATACGTTTTATAATTCTTTAATATATTCATTCCATTGTAGCAATCTTTTTGGTATTTTCATTTTTAATCAAACAATGCTTTCAATTTTTAATATTTTTGCTTCAAATTTCTACCTGATTTTAAATATACAGTATTGTTGTAAATTGTGAATATATCGATATAATGAAATGAAAAATATCTCTCAAACTATTTTAATTTAAACTTTAAAACAAAGTAATGGTGTAAATAAATTTAGCTTTTTTGATGTCTTGTACAGTAGAGTGAACATCCAAATTCTGTTTAGAAGTGTCCACACAAAGGAACAAATTGATTTTAAAAAGCCTTATTTCAACAAATTATATCATGAAATAAACTTCCAATCGTCTCGAATCCTATTAAGAAAAAAATCAAAATCGCTTATTTATGATAAACCTGAACAAAAACAAGCGATCAGACATTTCAAATACAATAGCTTACTTTTTCAAAGTGAACTATAGAACAGGATTTTGTATGCATAGGAACCTAAAACACCTCAACTAATAACAGGAAAATAATCATTTCTCCCAAAAATAAAGAAAATACTAGCTTCTCTTAACTTCGAGAATAATTTAATTTATAGTAGTATAAAGTAGTTCGCTTAATAAGCATATGCAACCACACAACTCTGTTTTACAAAGAAGGCATTATTAAACATATATAAATTGTGGGTAAAATGGTAAAAACTAACACTAATTGCTTTAAACTTTATTTATTCGCCTATAATTTAATACAATTGATTGGGTATAGAATAGCAAACATTACTGATATTATAATTATTAACAGATTTCTATTTCCTAATAGATGGTCGTATGGATTGATTAGTGTATTTAAATATCTGATTGAATGGCACAGCTATAATCATCTATGGAAAAGCGTTAGCGTGATATATAAGATATTTCAAACATTACAGTTGTTGGAAGTAATTCACTGTATGGTTAGGATCGTGCCAACGAAAACGATTCTAACTTTTAGTCAGGTATTGTCTCGATTAGTGGGTGTGTGGGGAATATTAAATTTCGTGGCTGAATGTCGCGATAGTGTGGGTGTGGTAATCGTATTGATATGCTGGTCAATAGCCGAAATTACACGTTATCTTTTTTACGTATTAAATATCTATGATTGTGTGCCGCATGCTATAACTTGGTTAAGGAATATCGTTTTATCGTTTTGTATCCAATCGGCCTTTCAGGTGAAATGTTGACATTGGTTAAGGCATTTCCATACATGCGAAACATACAAATATTTTCCATGCAAATACTCAACTTTGCTAACATATCGTTTTACTATCATTACTTAATTATTGGTATTGTATTACCTTTATTTCGTAGTAAGTAAATTAGTATTCAAATTAATTTTTGCACTTTACACGCAAAGAATTACAATTGTATTATTTTATTTTTGAACAGTTTATCCTCAAATATACGTTTAAATGATACGACAGCGTAACCAAATGTTAGACAATTGCCAGAAGAAAAAGAATTAATAATTGGCTAAACTTTCTTTTATAAACTACTATCAAAACACGGAAGTTTTATTCTTTTGTAAAAGTTTTAAAAGTTATAACAAATCAGTTAATATTATAATTAATTTATTATTATTATTTCTAGGAATTTATTCAACTTAGTTAATATTAAATCGGATAATTTATACATTTATTTTTAGCTCACTTTTTTAAAAAAAAAGGCGAGCTTCTTTTGAACTGAAATTAGTCTCATTGTTTTCAATTATAGTTTTATAACACTAGTAATAAATATTTAATAAAATTGATTAGAAATTTATTAATAGAATTTAAAATATAAATTTTTCTTCTTATGTATTCACATTGTATTAGTTATTTGACAGATTTCATAGAATAGTACATCTACAAAAAGCATATGGAACATTTGTTTAAAGCAGAATTGTTTAGACGCATAATCACAGCACAAAATATGCTTCCTAATACTTACTATTCAGTAATATGCTTATTCGTCATAAACACTTTTGCACATCATTCAAATATTTCCATAGTTTAAGATATTTCAAGGGCCATATTATGTGCTGCAATACTAATATCAAATAGTAGCGGCTTTTTAATATCTGCGAAGAAAGTAATATACAATTTTAATGAAAATAAATTTACATTGCGGTAAAACTAGTCTCCCTATCAGGGATTTTGCGGCTATTCCTCCCAATGCAGAGCAATGTTAGTCAGAGAGAGAGAGGAGAGGAGAGAGAGAGAGAGAGGGAGGGAGAGAGAGAGAGAGAGAGAGAGAGAGAGAGAGAGGGAGAAATATCATTCTTTTAATATATAATAAGGATAAAACAAAATACGGGCTATAATAGCAATAAACTAATTATTGCTGATTGTTTTGAGCGGATTTAAGAAATAAAAAATGATTTTATTCCCGCGAAGCGGGTTTCTAACTAGTATATACAATAAAAACTTTTTCGTTTCTCTCTGTCTCTGTACGCAACAATATAATTCAGTTTCAAGTTCTATGAAATACTTAAATAAGCTATTTGTACTGCATTTTCCTAACAGTATTTAAAAATGTATTAACTATTTTAAAACATTGTTGTATTTCGCGAGAAACTAAGTGGAAAATAAAATATAACGGGCAAAGCATATATCAAAACATATAAGATATAAATGTTACACGGACGGGTAATTCAAATTAAATATATATTTTTATGAAACGTTAGGATTAGGCTTAGTAGCAGAGGGTCGCAGATGGGTGTCCTAGTATCAACATTATCACTAATAACAACACATAAACTTCACATTTATGTAATCTTTTGAGTAAACTCTAAACTAAGTATATTCTTTTATTCAGTAATTATAAAATTAATTTTATTATTTAAGTTAACATATATTAAAAATATATTGTAATATATTTTTACAAAGAATTACAGAACTTTTAAATATAAAATAATTTTGCTAAACAAAAACATATTTATTTACAATTTCATGAAAATTAATAGTTTTTAAATTTCATTATTATTTAGAGTATTTCGGAAACAGAGAGTGCTTATTAATTTAACAATGTCTGATTGTCCGTCTGCCTGTGGCTGTGTCCGCAATAGCTCGACACCTAAACTTAGCACGTGTTTTACACAGGGTCTAACAATCGATCGCAGTGTGAGAATCACTTCTGAGTTTATTATGACATTATTGATACAAACATCAATACGTTAGTTAACGTAAAATACTTATTCAAAATTTAAAACAAATTTTGTTTTAAATAATATTGAACTTTTTATCACTTACATTGATTTTATATGGCTGGCCACGGATGGATACGGGGCACAATTGGGAGAGTTTGCGGGATATTTGGGTCTATAGCGTTAACAATTTAATTTGTATTATATTTATATATCTATACTATTTTTTCGCTAATATTTTATCATCGAATAAGTAATTCAGTTCTAAAAT